>JAUNZO010002214.1:0-34256 GCA_031894775.1 Chloris gayana
CACGATGAACACGTCCAGAAGGAGAAGGCCGACACTGACAAACTCTGCAACGATGCCAAGGCAAAGATCAATCAGGAGACCACGTACCAGGACTTCCACGATGCCCAAGCCACTGCTTTCGTCGCCGGACATCATCATGCACAGGCCTGACTAGTATTCAAGCCATGATTTCGCTTGTCCTTGATCTCTCGTCCATGAATTACTCCAAGTGGAAGGCCCTCTACCTCAACACACTTGGCAAATTTGAACTTACTGATAATGGTGTAAGAGATATTTTCCGGGGTATTTGCGAGGTATCTAGAGGTATTATGAGGTATTTTGATCTCGACCGTTGATTGAGGGAGGGGCAAGATATAGAACAAAAATTATCATAACCGGTGGCAGGTGGGTAATTATATACAAACTAAAAGTCTTTTAGTATCACATCAGGCAAATGATCGATTAACTACGTATATGATCGAAGAACTCCGCCGCCACGTCGCCGCCATCGTGTGTCGTTCTTTTCTCCTGGTTCTACATCGACACCAAGTAAACAATCAAGATCCGAGTAAATTTTTCTTCTTCCGCCGCCGCCGTCGTCTCTCCCTTTTTCTCTACCAGGACTCCGTTTTCTCCACTGCCACGACGTGATCCTTGGCACCAAGTAAACATCAAGATCCTAGTAAATTTTTCTTCTTCCGCCGCCGCCGTCGTCTCTCCCTCTTTTCTCTACCAGAACTCCGTTTTCTCCACCATCACGACATGATCCTCGGCCAGGACTCCCATAGAGGTAAGATTATTTACAGAGTTCATGATTGTTTACTCGGTTGGTCTGAATTTTGCACGATTTATACGCTGGAGTCTGACGAGATTTGGGAAAATGATACCCAATGTTTACTGTTATAAATTGTTTACTCTTTTATGATGATTTTTTTTGTACATAATTTCTAGTCTAGAATAGAAAGAAATTAATTTAACATGGTCTCGATGTCAATCAATACATATGTGAACTAAGAGAAATTAATTTAACATGTCTTGATGGCAATCAATACATATGTGATCTACTGACTTGTGACTTAATTACGTAGAATAAGGCTTTTTTATAAGGCCAGGAAGCTCGAGAGACACCTTTTTTTTGTTCACTTTTTTAATTACCTTGAATGGTGTCCACTTTTTTTTTGTTGTAACCACTTTAAAAAATGTTGCATGCAGATGGGAGACACCATTGAAGACATTCTTGAGTATCACCAAATTGTCACAAAGACATTCAAAAGTGAGAAAGAAGGAATTAATTTCTACAACAAGTATGCATGGGAAAAAGGATTTAGTACAAGAAAATCATATGCTGATACAAGAAATGCTGCAAAGGAAGCACGAGTTAGAGTGATTGTATGTAGTAAACAGGGATTTCGTGAATCCAAGCATGTCCATAAAGAGGAAAGGATAAGACATGCACGAAATATCACTCGAGAGGGGTGTAGAGCAAAACTGGTGATTGAGCATAGCAATGAGACGGGTCTTTGGTACGTGAAAGACTTTATTGATGAGCATAATCATCCAATGTGCGCATCAGATCGGAGATGTTTTCTTCGCTCCCAACGAGTCATCAGTGATGTTCAAAATGATCAAGGATGGCTCAAAGAAAACGAATGTAGCAAGTTCTACGTCCGTCAAGAGAGTGTCAACAAATGGAAGGACCATAAATCCGAGTCGAGTACACGAGGAGCACGTACCTTAAAAAATAAGAAGATGCCAAGACTCGAATTAATATTCTAGTCATTTCCTTGATGACCATTTATGTAATCGGTTTAATATTTAGTATTGTTTCTCATGGAGTGAAATAATTCTAGTCATTTCTATGGATCATTGGAGTAATAAGACTTCATTATAGTCTTATGGTTCAAATTATTCATAAATTTCTTTTCATTTGCAATTTGTCACCTCCAATCCGATGGTCCATCTTCACTGTTTTATTTTTGCAATAGATGCATGTTGTTATCATGCTATCTTTGAGACAAACACCGTAAATTATTCATTCTCCACGCAAACATAGTGGCATCACGCAACATCGTTTCATTACGAAAGCTTCACATGTCATGGGTTATTGTTTTTTGGGTCATATGACAGCCCACATAAATTACTCTTATCATCTTCCTCGGATCGAATGAGTTTGTCACATCAACAATGGAGGTGCCGACCACGGAAGAGGTTCAAATTTATCAATGAAGATGATTAATGAGTAAATGTGAAGCAAGCTATGTAAGTCGGAAGGTAAAAGCCTTTGCTCCGCCAACGAGGTCTGACCTCTGTCAGCGCTCCCTCGTGCATTGGCGTCCGGCCACACGTCCAACGTCGAGATCGACGGGAACGACACCATTCGATTCGATCTGTTCGGGACTGGCACGCCTCGTCAACAATGGCTGCGTGACAGCGCTGGTGACAGAGTTCAACATGAGGCAACTAAAAAGTTCGTTGCATAAAAACCCTAATTAATCACGATCCAATGAGTAAATCTGAATAGAATACGTAAATCGAAGCCTTAGCCTTGCCGCGGCTGCCTTGCCGCCGCCGCTTTGGGCTCGTACAATTATTCCAAGTAAATCTTACCAAAACAATGTAAAAAAGACATTCCAGCATTGCCCTCTCTTTTTTTTTCCAACATGTTAAATTACCATTTTATCCCTAATACTTAAGTACTTTCATCAATATTGAAGTATCTTTGGCATTGTACCTTCTATCATGGGCCTTTGGATCGAGGCCAATAGACGATCCACATTATTTGCAAACACCGGAAAACAGCTCTGTTGAAGCTATATTGAAAGCGGTGACGATCTAGTTGTTGTCAAGAGTGGCTGGGATCAATATGGAATCTGTGTTGGCAAACCCAGTTCAAACATAATCATCCGAGAGGGTTTTAGGCACAACTCCAACATGCTCGGGTGTTGGTTTTGTTGGAAGCGAGATGTCCGGTGGGATATCAAATGTGCTAGTCCATGACCTCCATGTATGGAATTTTGCTTCAGCGAGTGAGGCTCAAGACCGATATATAGGGCATGGTGGATACATAACAAATATTATCATAGTGAATAATGTGATGATCTATAGTAGGGGTTACTCTCCCAAGATCTCATAGAAGTACACTTCAACTTATCAAAGTAATCGGACGTCAACTCAGGATGCCTTTTGCAATAGAAATCATCATCTTAATGACATGGACAATTTGGGTTATCGGGAATAAGTGGATCTTTGACAATGTTGATCCTACGATTGCTGCATGCAAAGAATACTTCAAACAGGAATTTAAGCTTCTGCTACACAAGGCTAAAAAGAAGTACTTCCCCCAAATTGAAGAATGGCTCAACACAATTTGATTTTAATTTCCTTCTTTTGGTATTTTTTTCTTCTTTTTTTATTTGTCATGTACACGGTCTTGTTAAGTTAATAAAAGTTCGGTAGGAGCCGGGCTCCTCCTGTTTCCTTCAAAAAAAAATAATGTGATGATGGAGAAGGTCAAGATACCGATAAGATTCAGTCGGGGTGCAGATGACCATTCGGATGATAAGGGCATGTACAAAGGAGAGCCCACTGTGGTCTCTTGGCACATGTCTTCAAGCAAAAAGACATGAAACAACTCTAGTCATACAAATAGGAGAGACTCTACGTGATGTCTTTTAATAAATACATATTATTAATGATTGCATGACATAAGTCGTCTCTTCACATGTACAACGGTGGTCGAGTTGTCTCTTACATCGAAACACGAGATAGAGACTGTCTCTTCGTCAAGAGACCACCCAGCCGTCTCTTCAAGGATTAAAGAGGCTATTTACAAAAATACATTGCCACATCAGCTCAAGAGCCCGTTCATTTATTAGCGTTGTACATGCCCTAAGTACGACCGGAGTGCAATGCCTAGAATCAGTAATGTGCTTATCATTGACGTTGTCGGTATAGACCTGCAGCGTGCGCTAATGCTTGAGGCTGTGCACGGTGCCGTTTATCAAGGGATATGCTTAATGCTCCGTTTGGATGTTGGAATTGAGGGGGCAGAATTGCATTGGACCTCCAATACCAAAGCTGAGTTGAATTGGAATTGACCTGCAATGCCATTGCTGTTGTTTGGATGTGCATGTAATTGGTAGCTAGAATTCAAAGGTAGCAGCCAATTCCAATTCCTGTTTGGATGTACAAACTGCTGAATTGTAAAGTTTCAACAACATACACTCTGTACATATGTGAATACATATTCTAGACAGTTGTGCGTATATTTGAATCAAATATATCATTTTAAAGTAAAAAAATCACGAAAATATTGTTAAAAAAAGGTCATGACAGCCGCAATTTTCGAAAAAATTGAAATAATAACAACATTAAAGGGACAATGACATGACATAAAATAGGTTCCAAGTAGCATAACTTGTCCAGCACTAGGAGATAAAGTACACATCAAGAATTTTGGTCCATTACAACAACGCACCTAATTAAAAGTCATGACGTCCTAGAGATACATAAATCATCTAATTAAGTACTACAAGCTCATTCAAGAGCCTTCTTCTCATTCTAACATCAGCAACCATTCCTTCCTCAACTCCATAGGAAGTTCCATCAGCGCTTGGAATAAGCGTTCACTAAGGATTAGCTTTCCGTAGGAACGCAACTTGTCACTTGTAGACAAATCAGGTACCATTTCAAGTGCAGCAAGTATCTCAGCTGGTGGAGTCACCTGGGGCAGTTGTAAAGGCTCGGCTGACTTTATAGCATTCTGAAATGAGGTCTTCATAGCTCCAAGTAGGCCCAAAATTGCTTCACCGGTTCTTTGCCTCTTTTGGGGTAAATCTGGAGATGATTCATTACCTTCTAACGGCTGTTCTTCAGAGCACTCAGCCCCAGTCATGGCACCTTCACCAGTAGCATGATCTTTTGAGTAAATGGTTGAGATTGCATCCCAATTTCTCACCACCTTGGTCTTGTAACAAGTTGCAGCCTTGTTAGCCTGCATACATGCACACACAAGATTAAAGTTGCTAGAATTTTATTTTACAAAAGGAAATCAGAAATGGCTGTTGCTGCCAAGTAATGTAAATACCTCAACATACTTAGTCCAAACCTCCTCACTATCAATCTGCAGTTTATTATTATCCCAATCCCAACCAAAACCACTATGAGAAAGTATCTTGCTGATGACCTCATAATGCTTGTCAAAAGTCTTACACCTTGATGATATGTTCTCCTTTGTGATTATCACAGAACACTTCTCAAAAACATGCTTTATAGCTGCATTGTAGACATGTGGCTTCCAGCCATTTTGAGCATGATCACCATTGTTGTGATGCTCCACAAGGACAGCCAATAAAGCACTGTCCATTTCAGCCGTCCATGTGAGGTACACCCTGCTACCTCGCTTTCCTTTGCTTTCAGCCATCAGCTAGCTACCAAAAACAATTGCAGCATCAGCTAATCTACCACAAAAGGATCCATTCAACTACCACCAACACAAAATCAAGACTAGCTAGCTTGATCACAAAAAGAGACACCATCAGCTAGCTACCACAAAATAGGTACAGCACACATCTTAGTCCATATCTAGTTCGGCATGCCAAACTAAATACTCAGCAAACATGTCATTAGCCAGCTGGTCCCTAAAGTTGTTCCATTCAGTAGTGACTTGCACATTTCTAATTAAGTTAGCATCATCTATAGGCTCGTTCGGCAACTTTGCTATTTCAGAATCAACTTCAGTCAACAATAAATCATCCATTTGATGCTGCCTATCCCTTGCAAAGTTGTGTAAGACACAACAAGCATTGATTATTCGTATTTGTAATAATATTAGTTCATAGTAAGTAATTGCCCACACAAACAAAAGAGTTGATTATTCAGCACCATGATGACATGTATACCTGGTCCTTTATGCGAAAGAAACTTTCTTCACGTAGGATAGCCCATTTTTTTCTTCCACAAGCCAAAGGTTCTCTCTACTACGTTTCTAGCACGAGAATGACGTAAATTATACAATTCTTTGGGAGTTTTGGGCTGTTGTTGACTCAAAACCCACTCTTTCAAATGATAACGAGTGGATCTGAATGGAGAAAGAAATTCAGGCCCATTGGTGTAACCAGCATCAACTAAATAATATTTACCTATTGTTAAGAAATTTAGTTAGGTAACAAGCGAACAAAAGAAACAAACTCAATGCCAAGAGAAAGAGTCGTACCCATTGGTACAACAAATGCATCTTGGCGGCTCATTGCATCATGAAGAACTCTTGAGTCCAAAGCTGAACCCTCCCAGCCAGGCAGAACATAAAGAAATTTCATGTTCCAGTCAACGACTCCAAGCATGTTAGTGGTGATTTCTTGCTTTCTATTCCTGTACCTTCCTTGGTCGGCCACATCCACACATACCTTAACGTGACACCCGTCTAGAGCTCCAAGTGCATTGGGAAACCATTTCCATTTGTGATCATCAGGAGGTTGGACAGCAGGATCAGGAAGCTTAATGAACTCCCCAGTTAGAGAAAGAATGGTTGTTAACACATCACCAAAGTGCCTACTGATCGTCTCTAACGAACGTTTGTAAGTGCCACGCAATAACCTCATTTTAATTCCATGTCCAACCACCAGTAGGAACATGGCAACCTTCTCTTCCACGGTAACGTATACACTGTCACGAAGATCACACCTCTCACGCAACATGGTGCACAAGTCATGGAAGTTTCTCTTAGTTAAACGGAGCTCGTCATAGCACGTAACTTCAGAACCATCATACATTTCCTTTAGCAAGTATTTCCGATAATTATGTCTACGTTCATCATCACTAAAGCACCCACCCTCCCTTGGTAACCTCTGTGAATTGACATATGCTATCCCAAGAAGAACCGATTCAAAATAAAGTTCTGACAAGATAATGCGTCGTCTCTTTCTTCTTTTATTTTCTTCAGTTATATAACTCAACTCTAGTTCTGACATGATGAGCTACAATAAAATCGCAATCAGTACATCACACAAATTTTCAGTCTGCAATACAGGCAGTCACCACACATTTTTCAGTCTGAAATATCTATCTGCAACTCTAATCTACAGACAGTACATCACACACAGAGCATAAAAATGATGACAGGGGGATTATGACCAATTACCTTCAAGTGGTCGTACTGCTGGTGCTACCCTGCACATTAAAAAAAAGAAGCCCAATTTCAGTTTGCGCAGCTACATAAAATTCCTAGGGAATTTAAGGGAGGGGGAGGGGGATTAAAAAGCGTTCAGATCTAGAGGTTTGAAGCACATAAATAGGGAGAACTCCTCCACGGGTTGCTGCTGGAGGATTTCGGGATCATCCATGGCGGATTGAGAAGGGAGGGGAAATAAGCATTTAGATCTAGAGGTTCGAAGCACGTGGAAATAGGGAGAAGTTCCTCCACGGGCTGCTGCTGGACGAATTTGGGATCATCCATGGCGGATTGAGAAGGGAGGGGAAGGAAGGTTCGATTCTCAAGGGAAGAATGACGGGGAAGATGGGGGGAGTGAGGGAGGTGGGGAGGGAAGCGGGGATTGGGGCGAGAACCACACCTGCGTCGCCGGCCAGCCTAGCGGTCGCCTCCTCCTGTTCTTCTCTCTGGTGCTGAGCGCGGGACACGAGCCGGAGGCAGGCGGGATGGTGAAAAGTGAGGGCGCGGAGTAGCGCGGGCTGGTTTCGCCTGAATACAGAGGGCGGGGGCTCGGAATTGAGCGCGGTGGCGCGGGGACGCGGGGAAAACGGTTCGGCATTCGATCTCGTTTCCGTAGGCCAATTCTCTAGACATCCAAACATCGGCATTGGAGGTAGCCCAATGCCAATTCCGAATTATGGGCCTGAATGTCTACATCCAAACACAGTGTAAAGAATGTTACTACCTTAAGGAGACAGGAGGCATTGTGAGTCTGTGTATGGACAGGCAGAAGAGCTCCAGAAGAACGGTTCTTCGTCTTGGTGTGGCCTTACTTGATCAAATTGTACAGAAATCAAGATTATATATAGAGATTTGCTATTCATCTGTTGCCAGATTTTCATGGCTGAAATCTGTCGTTTTTTGGACCGTCGGATGCCGCTGTGCTTTTATTTGCTACCGTTGACGATTCTTAGCTGCCCACCGTAGCAGTTCATAGTTTGTCTCTCACCAACAGAAGCGGTTATCGGGTTTTTTCATCGACCCGTTATTAGCATTTGCCGTTGATTTTTTCTGAGAACCCGGATGATGCTGTGATTTTATTTGCCGTTGGTCTCATCTCCGCGCGCTCTCTCTCTCTCGATCGAACGTTTTTTCTATTTTGACTTTTTTTCATTTACAAAGTAGCCTGCTATAAACTGAATTTTTAAGATCCGACCTCTTTTAATCACGTCAAATATATATATATATATATATATATAGAGGAAGCGTTTTTCTACTCCCAGAGTAGTTACTCTTATGTGTATATCTCACAAATTAGAGGGTATCTTTTCATACTTGAGGTTTCTAAATAAAGTATGTACACATATTTGAATTTTAAAAATGGTATGTAGGCATACTCCTTTTTTATAAGAGGATAAATCAAGTATATATACATACTTCTTTTATATATAGGAAATACAATATATAACAAGGTGCATAGATATAATATTTTCACACAAATTTTTTCATGGTTACCATTTTGAAAATTCTTGTTTTAGGTATGTGTACATACTTAAAATGATAAATGAGTATGTACACATATCCAAGGTGGTTTTTTGAACGTGAAAGTAACTACACCGGGAGTAAAATGTAATTCTTAATGGCGTGACCAAATAAGCTAGATTTTGAAAATATAGTTACTGAGGGATTATTTATAAAATTTTAGATAGAGAGAGGTCAGAATGTAAAAAAAAAAGCTTCTCTCTCTCGGAAAACAGCAGGTGTCTCAAAAAAGAAAAAAAAAACAGTAGGTGCTGCCTCCGTTTGCCCCGTCAGCCTGTCGAGAGAGGGCAGCAGCGACAGCACCAAGAAGGTGCGATCCGTATCCTCTGCTGGTCTTCAGTCCGTGCAGAGAGGGTATTAACTGTTCTGAGTCGTTCATTTTCAGATCAAGGGCTGCTGCTAGCTTCCTCTCTCTCCATCGGATCGGTCCCAAGTCCAGTACGGAGAAGGAAAAAAAGCCTGAGCGCCTCGCCCCTATCCAGTCGCCTCTGCCTCGCTTGGAGCACTATCGCTTGCTCTCTTTCTCTCTCTCTGCTTCCTCGCGGGAGGAGCTCGTCGCGCAGGATGTGCGCAGTGGTACGGGCTCGTTGGGGCCACCGCCGGAGGCGCTTGTCGCGCAGGAGTTGTCGTGCAGGAACTACTGCAGGCGTCCGTCGCGACCGCAGCCGCTGCCGCGGCGGGCGCTCGTCGGGATTCGCCACAGTATGCGCTGGGTGCGATTCGTCGCTTTTGCGGGCGTCCGCGACGAAGATGCTAGGCCAGCTCCATGGAACTCGACGCCGCTGACCCGTATCGTTCGACGGGATCAACTGGATGCCAGTAATACTCTTACACCTTGGTTCATAATAATTAGGTCATTCTCAGTTGGAGTTTCATTAGCATTATAAATAAGGTGACACATAAGTAAAAGAGGTGACGTAGCATAGCAATTAATATAAAACTGGACAAATGGGTTTCATAGAGATGAAACTCATTTGGCACTGTTTCATAGGTATGAAACTACATTGAAACTCCCATTGAGAGCATAGAGTTTCATCCCAACACGTTTTGATCAATCTCAATGTAACAAATAGATATTCAATTAATGCTATAAGTTACCTATAAAACCGTGAGATGAAACTATGCATTGAGAGAGACCGTTTCATACATCAAACTAAATCTTCAAATCTGATATGACACTCTTGAAAACAGTGAGATGAAACTTTGCATTGAGACTGGCCTTAGGATTGGTTTTCAGTCTTAGCTTGAACAACATAACAGAGATTGAAATTATATTATAATGCCTAATAGCAAAAGAGCACTAATGTGGCTAGCTTCCTATATATGTCACTGATTTTCATGAAAGTAACTTGTCCCTGCTTCTCCAAACGGATTTGATCCTGCACCACTTGGTATTTCTCCAGCAAATTGATTTGATCCTGCTCCATTAGGTGCTGCTCCACTAGGTCTCCTGGGCCCTGCTCCATCCTACAACACGAATCAATGCAGAGATATAAATAAAATGAATCTTGCTTTAGTAATGTCAAATATTGGGTTTTACCATGAGTAGCTGAGTGAAGTTAGTAAAAGATCCAAATTGTGTCATGACATGATCATTTTGTTCACAAATGCATTGTGTGCATCGCTTGCTCTTGTCTTTTTTTCTTATGAAACCTCTCAACCCGGGATATTGTCCGCTTCGAAGTATTCTTACGAACTTCCCTTTTCTTTATGCCTTTGACACGAGCAAATTCTTCAGATAGTTTAAGTGGTTGCTCTTCTTCACCTTCAGGCTGACTTGTAGTCTCATTTCTAAAGTCCTTAATCTTGTTGACAACCTCTCTCTGCAAAGTGTCATGTACATCATCAACATATGAATAGATTTCATCTCCATAGTCAACTGCTCGTGAAGCAATAGCAAGGAACTTTCGAGAGAGATATTGGTACTGTCGTGATGCATCTTTTCTTGGATCTGCTAAAATTGGCTTGCCCATAATGTCTTGTACAGCCCCACTTCTAGCTTCTTGAGTCCATCTCTTCAAAATATAATGCTAAGGCAAGAGCTTGATATTCATCATGTCAAGAACTTTTAGACCATGACTACACAATATTCCAATTCTTTCAAATTGTCTACAGTCGCAAAAAACCAGCTGGTTGGAGGAATCACCTACAACCTTGTACTCCTTTTCCATTGTACCATCAAGAGCCATGATCCCTATAATGTACTCATTAGTTTCTTCAGTTGGTCTAGCATATGCTGCCATGACTCTTTCATACTCAGTCTGAAAAACCTCAAAAATACATGTTGTGTACAAGTTACTTGCTTGTACCAACAACGGTGTTGCCCACAGTTTCTTCTTGGCAGTTTCTTCCTTGAGTTATATTCTGAATCTAGCTCTTTAGCTCGCTTGCTTGCAGCAGCTCTTTCAAAGTGTGTGAAAAATTGAGTAATATACTGATGTGGACTAGGGTCCCGATCTTGCGAAAGGTTCAGATAACTCTTGATTTGGCGAAGATGTGACACACGTCGATCCGGCTTCTGAACAACACGTTCGAACCCCGCAATCGTAGCACCACATCTTCTATGGTTATCAACCGGCGTTGCACGGTTGACCTTGCCAAGAAGGCTAATTCCTGTCTGCGAATCAAGAACATAAGCAAGAACAAGAAAGAACGCAACCAAAATTGCAGATGTATGATTAATCTCACGAGTTGGGGTCTTCGAAACCGATGTACGACGAAACTGTCTAAGCAAAATAATCTAAGCAAAACCCTACCCTAACTTGGGTGGCGGCTGCTGCTAGTAAAGACTTGGGGACGTGCAAGACCCCTGAACGCACCCCTAATGGGCTCAAACGAAATACACGACCCAAAAGCCAAAAACGGTGACGCAGCACCAAAACAGATTTTGGACGACCCACTCTTTCGATGATTCCCGATGACTCCGGACGAATTTTGACATGAGACAGGATCCACTGGAAAGGTTATGAAATTATCTTTACATCCATATATAGAACGTCCAAATCTGACATCGTATGCGATCTGTGCGTCCATTTTAAGTCAGACTGTTTCTGGACTCCGAATCAGACTTGAAGTCGACGTGGATTGGGCCTCCACATGGCTTGAACACCCTTGCTGGCCCTCTTCGCCTCCAAGCTCTTCTCTAAACATATCCTGTTCCTCTCCATGGTTCCTAATCACAATATAATCATTAGGTAGCAATCTATCCTCAAAGACATATAAGAAAGTGCTTAGAAATGAGCTCACATCTAAATTCAATTGTCGTGCTCGAGCTCTTGTGATTGGACCTTGTATGTCCAGTGGTGGAGTGTTGTGTGTATCCAAAAGAGTGATGTCCTCATCATATCCAAATCACATTTTAGCAAGGTCTTCATGTCCTTGTTTAAGCTTTCACTTAACTGTGTACTACGCATTCCTAGTGTGTAAACATTCTTCATGTAGCATTCAGCCCACTTTTCCTTTTGTTTATATAGACCATATAACCAAGTGTTCTTTTGGACCTTACTCATCAAGGCACTGAAGGGGATTATTCAAATGTCATCTCATCCTCATACTCATACATACAAGTACTTAACACAGCTAGAGCACTCTTCCCATCACAGTCTAGGCGAGCTAGGTGTTTGATAGCATTTTCCATAATATGAAAAGTACACAATCCATGCCAAGTGTTAGGAAATACAATAGATATTGCATTTTTCATGGCCATATCTTGATCTGTATAGATGGTTTTTGGATGCTTTTGTCCATGTGCTTTCAAAAATGTTTTGAAAAGCCATTGGAAAGATTCTGGTGACTCATCATACATCAAAGCAGCTCCAAATACCACTGTTTCTCTAAAATGGTTAAATCAAACAAACACAGCAAGTGGTCTAATTTCTCGATTGGTTCCAAATGTTGTATCAAATGAAATTACATCACCAAACTGGGCATAATCAATAAGCATTTTGGCATCTGCCCAAAACATGTTGGTTATTTTGTCCTCACAGTCTAGTTGTATGGCAGAGTAGAATGAGGGATTATCAACACATCGCTCTTGAAAATATTTCAAGATACCACCTGCATCACCATGACCAAGGTTTTTCTGTCTCTTGTCCTCAAATAATTACTGTGATCTACACGTGTGTAACTAAGGTTACTATAACCGCCAGCTTGCATGCTTGCTAATTCATGGGCATTCTTGGGTTTAATACTGGAAGCATCTGCCATTTCAATTTGAGTGCCTTGCACATTGGAAATTTTTCTTTGAGAAACCATTTGATGAGAAGTTTCAGTTAGCTAAAGAACATGATTATGCTCAAGTACCAAATCATATAACTCATAATTTCCATCTACTCGATTAATTGTAATGCCCATTCTAGCTTTGCAGCCAGTTCTGGTTTCAGCGCGGGGCTTCTTTGTTAGGTGGTCCCTTTTATCTTTCCCCCTGAAACCAGCTTTTACACATACAAATCTGCTCGAAGTATATACTCCATCTATTTTGCTTTTGTTATTGTACTGCTGCCTTACATCAAAACCTGTCATACCACCATAGCTAATCCAGAAGTTCCAAGCATCATCCACTGTATTAAACTTCATACCTATAGTTGGCATCCAACTTGGTGTTTTCTCCATCCTACAAGTACAAAACAAAAACATAATATAGGTGGCATCCAACTTGGTGTTTTCATGAATCTAGGTCTATTCTTGATTTTACTGAGTCGATTTTTCATCAATTTGTAAGTTCAAAATAATTGAATAATATAAGTGAAAAGAAAGATCTGACTTACTTATGAGACTCATCCATATTGCTTTCTTCACTTTCTTGAGGTGAACTCTTCATGCGATGGACCACAAGACATTAAAGCAATGGACCACAATAGATTAGAGAGAGATAGAAAGGGAGGACGAGTGAACAGGAGGTTGTGCGAGCTGTGTTCTGTTCTGGCGCCAAAAGAGTGTTTTGTTGCCGCCAAAAGTGTCCAGACTGACTTGCTTTCACCCTTTATAGATGATGTATTTAATGCATGTGAAGTTTGGACCGTTTGATGATTTGGGTAGTTGAGAGTCTTACTTGAATGGCTGAGATCTCAAGTAAGGCCGCCTCTGCATGGAGTGAAGCCGTGCAGAGGATGTGCATCCAGAAGGTGCAGGCGGAGCAAGATGGCTGCGGCGAGCTTGCCTCCTTCCTTTCCTCCCATCTGCCAAGAGAGGGCGGCAGAGACGGCACCGAAGAGGTGTAGGCAGAGCTTTTTTCTTCTTTTTTTTATAACAGTGTAGGCAGAGCTTTTTTCTTCTTTTTTTATAACAGTGTAGGCAGAGCTTGACATCGGCGATGAACTTAGGATGCAAAGTCGTTGGGGATTCGACTCATCCTTTTTTAATAGTATTCCCCTTCTTCCCCTGTATCTCATACAACTCCAATCTTCATCTCAATTCAACTCACGCACCATCCATATTATGTTGCAACACAAACTTCATTTATTTGGTGGAAATTAGAGGGGAGTTGTGAGGACTCGAGGTTAACTTGATCTGTCTTGTCTTGATCCAGATTTCACCTGTCAGAATTTGACTCATTGATTTGTTTAGGTTTTCTTTTGCGGAGCAATCGAGCTGGCTGTGTTGGATTGGACATCGGCTTTGTATATACTGAAGTAAGTTGAGATCAAATTGCTTTCTCAACTATCCTGTTTTGGGTACACGAACTGTCATGTCCCCTTTGTTCAATTTGATTTCATCTGAATTACGATTTGTCCTGTTCTTACTTATGGAGCAATTGTGGGAATCATTTCTCCTGATTCTCTCTACTCCTTTAGTAATATGTGTACAGTATGGCTTGTTTGTTCATTACATCTAGCCTGGTAAAACGTCGAGTGATTGTACATTCACTCATTTAAACATTCTTTCATGGACAGGCTACTCAACTGGTAATATAAAACTGACATTGTAAATAAAGCAACAATGAGACCCATGAATGAAATATGTGTTACTCCTGAACTGCCAAGAAGTAGGGAATCTGTCTCACGCTTGCATTATTTCTCAGCAAGCATGAGTCCACAGTACAAGGTGAATGTTTTGTTAGTAACAATGTGTAGCAAAGTTTTTTTGTGATCATTGATCATATTACATTCAAGACCCATGCTTGTAAGATTTTTTGGTAGGTAATGTTGCTTTGTTGCTCTACTTTTGTGTGGGAAGCTATTTTAATTGAAAGTTTCAAGATGTTTGGAACTTTGATGATTGGATTCATGGTTATTTTTGGCACAACTGCCCGTTAGTACTATAGTGTATATTTATCTTTGCAGAATCCGCGATACGTTACATATCTATGTTTTAGGTTTGATTTTTTTTTTTGCTTTGCTTTTATTTGGTAATTGGATCTTTTTTTGCTCTGCATTTTGTGTGAGAAGATGTTTGATGATTGGAGTCTGATTGTTGTTTTTGGCACCACTATCCTATAGCACTATAGTATCATTTCATCTTTGCAGAGCCCGTGATACACACTGTTTCATGTATGTGCTTTATTGCTTTTATATCTTCAATGTGTGTGCTCATTTGTGTTATCACAAAATAATTTTAGAGTGATAATTTTATGCAATAGCGCCGCAAGAACAGTGATTGTAAATACTGAATGCTTTCAATATCTGTGATGGAATGTTCCTTTCTTTTCGGCAAAACCTATTGATAAGTTGTTGGTCTCTGGTTTATGCAATATAAGAGAGAGAGGCCTGCAGTTTCCGGTTCGCATTCTCTAAATTTTAGAGCACTTCCAGATTTTCACATGAATGATAGATTGCCCAATGAGGTGTATTGTTGCTGTTATACAGGCTTGTTGCATAAGTTTGTTTTGGCATGAACTGGTTTTGTTACCTTATGGAAGTAGGCTATATTGGTTCACTAATTTGACAATAGTTAGGCTATATTGGTTTTGTCTTTTTTATGTCTTAGGATATTGTATTTTGTTAGCTCACGGAACAAGCCAAAAGTAGTCTATACTGGTTTTGTCTTAGAATATTGTGTTCTATCATTGTCTAGAACATTTCTTTTCAGAAAACCTCACGTGTACTTATACTGAAAAATTAAATACCCTTAGGTCACTAATTTATGTACGTTATTGAAGTGAACTCTCTAGTCATAGATGACTGCTCAAATTATTATAATTGTTGGGATTCATGTTCTTTCACTCTTTAATATTTTCAAGTCTTGGGATATTGCATTTTGTTAGCTCCACGACGAGACAAAGTGGGCTACACAGATTTTGTCAATTTCACCTTAAGTACTGCTTTATGGAAGATCATGAAGGGCGGCCCTGGTGCAGCGGTAGAGCCTCACCGCCTGTGACAAGAAGGTCCAGGGTTCGAGCCCTAGCCTCTACACATTGCACAATGTGCAGTACTGCAGTGTGCGGTTAAGGTTGTATGCTCACACCCTTCCCTGGACCCCGAGCAGTGCGAGAGCCTACGACACTGGGTACGCCCTTTATGGAAGCTCACGAAATGAGCCAAAGTAGGCTATACTGGATTTGTCAATTTCACCTTATGTACCTTATGCTACACTTGTTTTGTGTTGTCATAGAAACTCCTCAAAGTGGATTAGTTTTATCAATTTCAAGACATGGATCAGTTTTTTTATTTATGGAAGTAATCCCCTTAGCTGGTTATGATGTTTTTTTTTCAATTTCATGGCATGAATATGTTTTGTTACAGAAGTGAGCTCATTGATTACTAGAATATTGTAACTTAATTGGAACTAAAATTATCTTCTAGCTTAATAATTTGACTATACATATGCTATACTTGTTTTGTATTTTTTTTCATGTCTTATGATATTGTGTTTTGTTAGCACACTAAACGAGGTTTTTAGGGCATGAAACCATTTTGTTAGGTTATGAAAATAACCTCTAGTCATCTATCATATAGTACCTAGGTGTGTATACCAGTTTTGTTAATTCGGTGACATGAAACAATTTTGTTTGATTATAAAAATAAGGTTCATGTGTGCCTGTTTTTGTTTCTCTATTTATTTATATCTAGCTTATCCAAATATCTATTATTATTAACTTGAAGGCATATACTTTGTTGCATTTACCGGTTCTGTCCTGTTATGGAAATAGATGTTTTAGGGTGTACTTGTTTTGTTTGCTTTGTGGAAAATAACATAACCAGTATGACTTACCAACTGAACATTTTCTTCACTTGTTATGAATTGTCAAAGGTACACAAATGCTCAACCAATTTTGTCTGAATATGGAAATAAATTTAATAGGATGTACTGGTTTTGTATGCTTTGTGTTATCAAACATTTTTTTGTGGAAATGGAAATAAGTTTTTTTGGCTATTCTCTGCATATCATTATCTTAGAGCATGGTTTTTATTCAGTTATTTCTTAAAAAAGGTAACGAGCAAGAAGAAAGTTCTTATTTTCAAGTGTCTAACTAAAGATCGAATCACCTGACTTGTACTATATGTACCGGTTTTGTCTAGAAACAATTATTCCATTATATATCATAATATACTTGCTTGTTCTGTCTCCAAACTACTCAAAGTGTTTTGTTAGTTTTATCAATTTTACGGAACAAGCCAATTTTGTTTGGTAGTATAGCATATTCTTGTTACGGAAGTGATCCCCCAACGTGGCTGTGTGTGTGAACTGGTTATGTTTGTTATGTGGCATGAACTGTTTTTGTGTAGCTAGGAAAATTGGATTCCTACTTGCATGTGTTTGTTTTGTTTTGATCAACTCAGTAATTGTTAATTTCAAGGCATATATTTTTTTTATTAACCAATTCTTTCCAGTTATGGAAAATAAGCATTGTAGGGTGTACGTACTGGATTTGGTTCATTTGTGGCATCAAGCATTTTTTTTGTCTTGTGGAAACTAGTTTAATAGCTTATCCAAATCATTTTAGTAGGGGCTACTGGTTTTGTTTGTTTTATTTGTTTAGAAAAGTAATTTCATTTTTATATTGTTTTTCTTGAAATAAGTCTAGTGTGTTCTGTTTTCTTTTGGTCGTGTGTCAGCATAGTTCTTAGTGAGTTATTTCTAAAAATAGGTTAGTAAGGGGAAACTAGTTCTTACTGACAATCTAGCTATACAGCATGGACGGGCTTTGTCAAACACATTGGTATTCCAATTAATGTGTAGGCTATACTTGTTTTGTCAGTTCGCCAAAATTACCCAAGTCAATGTATTTTCTCACTTTCTAAAAATAGGATATGCAAATAAGTGTAGTGACACAACTAGCAAAAGTACGTCATACTGTTTATGTAAGTGACTGGAGTCCATGAACTCACATTTACTAGTTTTGTCAATTCATTTCATAGGATATTATGTTTTTATGTACTGGTTTTGTGGGTTTGTTAGTTTTTTATGGGTTAAGAAATCGTTTAGAGCATAACTTTTATTCAATAATTTCTGAAAATAGGTTAGTAAGTAGCAATTAATTATTACTAGTATTGTATGTACTGGTTTTGTCTGGTATTTTGGTATTGCAATGTGTAGCATATACTTGTTTTGACCTGTCTCCAAATTACCTAAAGTAGCAATGTATGTACTGGTTTTGTCTGGTAGATACATTCTTTGTGCTTGCAGAAATAAGCTCTAATAAGGTGCACTAATTATTAATTTTTGTAGTGTATACTAGTATATTCTTGTTATCGAAAGAATCTATACTACGATGGTGTGGTTTTATCATCTTCATGACATATAATTTGTTTTGTATGGTTATAGGAAAATTGTTTGTTTTTAAGTGGAAACAATGGGAGAGGCTCCCATGCTGGTTTCCAATATAACTTTAAAAGAACAGGTTACAAAAGGTTAGCTGTACAAGGCAAGAGCCAGAGAATAGAAAAGTTAGCCTACTAGATCTTTTTTTTCTCGAACACGCAGGAGAGATGCGTATCATTTCATTAATAGAAGAAGGTTAGAATAACAACTCACACCCATATACCCCCACAATTATCAGATTACATGTGCGTCCGCGAAAGGAAAAAAACAGCGACCATCAACCTCCTCTAGATCACCTACAGACAGGCAGGGCAGCAAGAGCTCGCGCTCCAGCCAAGCCCCATAGGTTTCTCTCATTCCCAGCCAGGACCAAGGCAGCAGCAATGTTTGGGGATTTTCCATTGAAAACACAGTCATTGCGGTGCCGCTAGATCGTCCAGGCTCCCAGAATAATGATGGAGTTTAGCCCCTTGCGTATATCACCAGTCACTTTGCTGGAGATGCTGCTCCACCATTCCAGGAAGTTTACGTCGTCCAGCTGCGGAGAGAGGGCGCTCAAACCGACCTGTTGTAGAAAGATGTACCAGATGTACCAGAACTGCCTGGCGAAGGCACAGCCAACCAAAAGATGGTGCACTGTCTCGTCCTCTTGATCACATAGGGGGCAGTATTTCGGATGCGGCAGGTTCCTTCGCGCTAGGCGGTCAGCCGTCCAGCATCTTTCGTGCGCAACGAGCCACATAAAGAAGCGACATTTCACCGGCGCCCAGGTTCTCCAAATGCGTTCGGATCCTTGGAATTGTATCTCATATGCTGATCGGGTTGAATATTGTCAAGAACTTGATAACCGCCATCTATGAACGTCTTCCACTCCTGGCCGAATGGTGATATCTGCGAGCAGGCCGCATAGATTGATGAATTCTGCTATGACATCTATTGAGGCCACTAGATCTAACCAAGACAAAATATTATCTCTAGTTACAGGTTTAAGTCTATGGACTTGGAGAGAGATTTCTTCCTTGAAAGCCAACCAACCACCAAGACTGTAGAGTTGGTTGAATACCATCAAAGATCAACCTATTGCATTGCTTCCAAATATGTCATGCTGCTATGATGAAGATTTCCATGAAGAAAGGAGCTGCAAAGTTATGTTTGTTGTGTTCCATCATTGTAAAGAACTCCAGATCAGTCTACCAGTGTATGCCAATTTTAGCCCAACAACTTACACTATACTCACATTCAGAATAAATGGAAGGCAGTTTCTTCTTGTGCCCTGTCACATGTTTGACAGTTGTAATTGTTTCCCTGAATTGGTGTCCTCTTCCTTCTAAGGATGTTCCTTGTGTTCAATCTATCCATGAATAAAAGCCATGTGAAGACTTTAATTTTCTTGGAACACTTGGAATTCCATATCCATTTAAAAGGTTGTGCTGGTCTTAAAGCCAGGAATGGGATCATATAAAACTTTGTTGTTTTATAAACATTAGACCCCAGATGTAGTGCCACTGATCTATCTGCTGGTGATTGTTCAACTGAAAATTCCCCATTAACTGATTCAATGTCTATAGCTCGAGAAAAAGCCTCGGGGCTCAGTAGAAGGTGAAAGTGTTCCTCAACTATTGGGTTGGTTTTGTATGCTGCTAAGGAGATCTTTGTATTCTTAGCAATGTTGATGCATGATGTTTCCATCCCATATGTCATGCCGTGACATTATTGTTTTTCCATCCCTGCTTGATAGGTAGCTATTCCTCCGAAATGGTCAGAATATGCATGATGTCTTTCCACCAAAAAGAGCATTTTGCCATTGTTTCATGAGGAACCTGATCATTCTGATAATATTGGTTCCATACTAGATGGACCCATGGTATATCTTTCCTGTTGTAGAATTTGTCTAGGTGTTTCATCAATAGAGCTTCAGTCTGCAGCTTTATGTTTTTTATTCCAAGCCCACCCTTTTTCTTTGGTATTGTACACTTGTTTCAGGCAACTAAGGCCTTGCCTCTTGCATCCATCTCTCTTCCTCTCCAAAGGGCTCCTCTGCACAGCTTGTCCATATGATCAATCACTGTTACATGAAGTTTAAGAGTGCACATAGCATATATGGGCATTGATCTCACTGCAGAGTTAATATATGTTACTCTTTCAGCCAGAGCCAGGAAGACACTTGTAGAGGAAAGCTTTCTTTCCATTTTACCGATGATTGGTGCGTGATCTTCCACTGTTGGCTTAGTAGTTCTCAGTGGGAGGCCCGGATAAGTAAATGGCATTCCTCCTATAGCACAGCCAAAGGTGTCAGCCATCAGTTCCATTTCCTCCGGGGTTGTATTGATAGGTGTTAGATGTATATGTATTATTGTAGTTTTCCTTTTGTATAAGGGGTTTTGTGCATATTTGCCCACACCTGTACATGTATATATTGTAGCCTAGTGCCCCTATATTGAATAAAAGTGCTATTCATAACATGGTATTAGAGCCATAATTAGGGTTAGATTTTTTTTTCCAACTCGAAATCCTGGTGTTGCACTTGCACCTTTTTCCACCCTTTTCGGATCCCTACCGAGTTTTTTCCTCTGTTCTTCATCTTGAACATTGGAGTCTCCGGTTTTTCGATCCGTGAGGCATAACAACACGAATTGGAGGCCGGCATGACTTCTCTGCTTCTTTTCGTCGCGTCGCTTGGGAGCTTTTATTGTCCGCCGCCGCCGCCACCGGGAGTGGAACTCCCTGTTCTGCCACCGTCGCTTGGAAGCGCGCCGCCTCCGCCGCCCGAGAACGGGACGTCGCCGCTGGGAGCAGCGCTCTCTCTTCCGTCGCCGTCGTCCGTCGCCACCTACACCTGGGAATGGGTCGTTTCCGCCAGGAGCATCCCTCTCTACCGCCGCCGCCGCCGTCCGGATCGGATAGGGATTCAACTCCCAATTCGATTCCAGTCCCCGGCTCACTTTATTTCTGAGCCGCCGGCTCGACTCAGCTCGGCTCCTCGGCTCGGCTCTTGTTTTGTTTGGCTCGAGCCTTAAAAAAACTGCTGCTTGTGTTGCTTTTTCCTTGCGCTCTCGCCGTCGTCATGGCTCCGTCGTCGTCTTCATCCAGTGGGATTGCTGTTCTCCGCTGCCCGGTGCTTTTCAATGGCATCAACTATTGAGACTGGGTTTCTCGTCTTCGGATTCATATGTGTGGTCTGCGTCTGTGGGATCTGCCTTGTCCGCCTCGTCCTACTCCTCCTGCACAGCCCGTTCTTCCAACAGAGCCTGTGCCTTGTCTGCCTTGCATGTTTTCATTTCTGTTTGGGCTATCGAGTGTTGGACATTTGAACCGGCATGTAGATGTATTTTTTTCATGTCTAGGATATTGTGTTTTATTTTCAGGTCACTTAGTTTTCTCTTTTTATTTTGTCTTCTATTGCTTAATGGAGTGGGCTTTGGGTTGTGCAGCTTATTAGATTCTTTCTTTGGATTTCACCATATTCATTTTCAGGTCTGAAGAAATTTGCAGCAGCTAAAGACTTCAAGCGTTCTTGAAAATTGGCACCAGCAATGCGAAGCTCATGGTCTGAATAGTCTGGAGAGTTGCAACTAGCAGACTTTTTTTTTTTTTGAAACAACTAGCAGACTGTTGGGACTATCAATCTGTTTTGACCGGTGATGTTTGACCTGTTTGTAGTGGGTATTTGGACTATTATCGGGTTGTATGTATGTGCTCATGGACCCGTTATCTGTTATTTGGGCTACCCAAAATCCGACAGATTATCCATGTGGTTGTCTGTCTTTTTTCTCTATGACGTGTATGTTTTTTATTGGATATAAAATTCAACAGATTTGAGGACAGCAAATCTCTGTGTGTGTGTGTGTGTGACACAGGAATACTAGAAACAGAACTTGTTCCAAGAAAAAGGTACAGCATATGTTTTTGAGATATTAGTCATTTTATCCAACATTTTAGCTTGTTTCCCTTGCATTGGGGGATATGGAAAATAAATACAAGAAACATGTTTCTTATGCTTTCCTACATCTGATTTACTCAATTGATACCGGCTCCCCAACACATACTATACTGTCAGTCACCAGGAAAATGTGAAAAAAGGTCTCGAAACAAAAGTTATAAGTTCAACACAGTTTCAAACACATCAGCGGAAACAGCGTCAGACTATGGTAAAGTGTTCTCACCTCGTGTTCTCTTTTCTATTTGCGTCAGACTGTTCGATCCACGGTCACCTCGTGTTCTCTTTTCTGTCAGATTTACATGCATTTTGTCGACTATGTCTTCAGTTTTAAATGTAAAGACAATATTTTTTTACAGGAAAAACGTTCCTTTTCCCGTGGAACATCATTTTTTTTGTTTGATTGGCGCACAGATCGTTTAATAATAACACCAAAGTGAGCGCACACAAGCAGAATAATAACATCAAAACAAGCAGAATAATAACACCAAAACAACACGCAGGATCAAAGCAGGACACATTTATCATGGGACCGAATATGCGGTGTTGGATTGCCCGGGTCGCTGGTTGTCCATGTGATGTCGCTGACTGGTGGGCCAGAGGCTTGTGCTAGGAATGGCTGAGTACAAACGGATCTCCTTCGTTTGCACGCTCAGTGCTGCCTTCTCCTTCGTTTCCATGTCTAGCGTTGCCCAACAAAAAAAATGGCATGTACAACATGTGTCAGTGGCTACGCAAGGAAAAATGGCTACACAAGCAGAGCTTAGGGAAAAAAAATATGTCAAGGCACAAAGCTAGCAAGAGAAGTACTAGTAGAATGCCGACAATAGGATATACTAGCAAGCACAAGAGGTCTAACCTGCACTACCACAAAACGATTTGTAGTCTCAGCATCGCGGCCCAAAACAACCCATCGCTATAAATTAAATTTATTTTTAACGGTGGTCCATTAAACAATTTGCCGCTAAAACTTATTTATAGTGGCACGGCTCAAAACGGTCCGTGGCTATTGAGTCCCAGACAAGAAGATCGCGATGTTTACCCCAACCATGAATGATATACTGTCATGTAAGTCGAGTTATTAGTTTCTGACTTACAAATCAGAAAACAACTTCGGGTGTGTTTGTTTTCTGGGGTCTAAAATTTATAGCTGTCACATCAAAAAGAACCTTACTATTTAGAAGTACTAAATAAAATTTAATTATAAAATAAATTACAGACCCATAGACTAATTCACGAGACGAATCTAATGAGGTTAATTAAGTCACGATTAGAAGACGGTTACTGTAGCATCACTTTAGCAAAACATAGATTAATTAAGCTCATTAGATTCATCTCGAAAATTAACACCAATCTGTCAACAGGGTTTTGTCATTAAATTGATCGAAATATTCATAAATAGTAAGATTCTTTTTGATGTGACAGTGCTAAATTTTACTAGATGGCAGGAAACGAACGGGGCCTTCATCCGTGTTGGGCCTAATCATCTATGTTTCTTATGGTATTGTACGGGCCCTTCATCTTAAAACTGATGCGTTTTCATGTTGAAGAAGATACCGCAAAAGACATGGTGAGTTATTCTTCAACTACCCCAAATACCAGAATTGCTCTATCCTGTCACTGAACTTTTCAAGAAATATCCTTCACGTTTTCAAAGGCTACGGCGGTGTATGATCCGCTGAGGAAATGGATGGACAACTGCTGCTGTGGTGTACCTCTTGGTGGGCAAAGGTCAGTTTTCTGGGCCTGCAGAGTTTTGCATTTCTTAGAGATAACAGTCATCACAACTTCGTTCTATCCCTGTTCGTCTATCATGTCAAGTTGTCAACCATAATGAAATAACAAAGAGAATTAGTGGGAGAAACTACGTTTTTCATTTTCCTAATAGTGGTAAGACCGCACGCGGTATACCTTCGAGGGCCTTTCATTTCATCTTTGTAAAACCAGCTTTCTTCTTGTAGATACAGATATATCCTAGCATCTTGTTCTGTCTCCACCTTTTGTGCAAGATCTTGCAGCTCTTGTCCTTTCCAACAACAACAGTAATTAAAAGCAGCAAATTTCAAGCTCGAGATTTGCTCGAATGGATAACAAATTAAGTGTTATTTAATTCTTTGCACTTGGACCTTTCAGGCTACCAAAGTATGCAGATAGAGATACCGACGAGGCATGAGATGTGATGTCCTTTGCATCCACATAATGTGCCCAAACAGTGTGGTTCGGTCAATTCAGGAATGTACCACCTTTTTAATCCCGATCACAGAATTGTAGTAGGAGGATACAAGGACTAATAATTTGTGCGAGTCATCATCATCGCCTATGTTGACACGTATGCACGTGCTTCTTCTAGATTGCAATGTTGACATCAGGCATGAAGCGGCAGTGGCTCGTGGGAACAAACAACCCGTGAGGAATTCTTGGCTCACTGAAGACTAGAAAAACATGTGCTGTGCGCAAAGACTTTCTGGAAGACTAGAAAAACATGTGAGCAAGGACTTGTCCCGTAGCAGCCTGGCTGCTATTAACGTCTAAAAATACAATTGGCTGCCGGTAAACATGCAGAGGAACACTGGTTACTGACTTGCGCAAAGTCTATGATAACGGCTAGTACTACGTGTTTTCAGTTTCTGACCACTATTATTGGTGGGATTCTCTGACGATCACTTTATTTAAAATCGAAGCCGTCCACTACCGGCACTTGTCGTCAGATACAGTTTCTAAATACCCCAATCCCTATACGAGAGCAAAAGGACATCATAATAATACACACACTCAATTTGCGTGAAACAAGTAATACATACTCAACTACCCTGACGTCTGACCGGCCCAGTTGAGCACTATTTTGTTTCCTTCTCTTTTTATTTTACATTAAAAAAATCACGAAAGTGTGCTTACTTTTCCACTCGTCAAAAAGGACACGAGACATGAAAACACTATGCCAACAAGAATATATATCCTCGTGTCCTCCATTGCTTTTCCCTGATATAAGAGTCTTATAAGTGCAGAGCTTATCGACCGCCCTTTCGAAGAGTCAAGGGTGGGATCGGAGCCATCATCCAGATTCCGGTAAAGCTCTCCTTCATCCGATCCTGTCTCCTGCATTTGTGGATGCTTGGAGTTCATGCCTTGGGTCGCTTCCTCTGTATTGAGTTCAGACTTGCTGCGTCTTGAAAAGTCAAGACAGTTTGTGCTCTCTCTCTCTCTCTCTCTGATTATGCGTATCGAATCCAAATAGCTGCCAGCTTCAACACAACCGGAGTCTACAGAGATGGGAAGTTCAGAGCTGCAACCAAAGGTACCCACTTTGTTGTTCTTCCTCTTTGCTGTTCATTAATCTAACTACTTTCTGCTGTGATGTTTCTTATGGTTCAGTCGGTCCTGTTTTCAGCAACGAAACTAGTTATCTGATATATATGATTCTTTCTTGGTTTAGCCACTCCCGCACATGGATTGTTCGCAACCACCATCGAGAACCTGGCAGAGGAAACTCGATGATGAAGGCAAGAAGGTTGCCATGTTTACCCCAACCATGAATGATATAGTGGCAATTGTAAGTTGCGTTAGCTTCTGATTTACATGTCAGTAAACTATTTCATCCGTATTGGCCCCAATCAGGTTTCTGGTGGTACTATATTGTAGGGGCCCTTGATCTTAAAACTGCTGCGTTTTCATGTTGAGGATACTGCAAAAGGCCTTGTGAGTTCTTTTTTATTTACTGCATGTTCAGTTGTCTGTCTCAACTACCCCAAATATCAGAATTGCTCTATCCTGTTACTGAATTTTTCGAGCAATTTTCTTCACGTTTTCAAAGGCTACGGTGTATGATCCCCTGAGGAAATGGATGGACAACTGCTACCGTGGTGTACCGCTTGGTGGACTAGGGTCAGTTCTCTCAGCCTGCAGAGTTTTGCATTTTTCAGAGATGACAGTCATCACTGATTCACAATTTCGTTTTATCCATTTTCGTCCATCAGTGCAGGAAGCGTAGGGAGAAGCTACAGAGGTTACTTCCAGCATTTTCAGATATTCCCAATGACATACGAAGAGAAGCCAATCCTAGCGAATCAGTTTTCGGTAACTAGTCTACACGCCTGCTCGTTATTTCCCAAATACAGTCAACCATAAACAACTTCTGATATATAATTTCTTGCTATTTTCTCGCCTAGGCATTTGTTTCACGCGCCAATGGAAAGAAATATTCCACGGTGTTATCTGCACCGACTGCAGATGTCCGAAAGTGAGCAAAATGAAGTCCAGAACATGCCCTCTATGCAGCTCAATAGGACAGAGATAACATGTATGTTCAAATTTCGTCTGCAGGGGAATTGATAAAGCCGGTATCGGTTCATGGGACTGGAAGCTGAAAGAGGAGAATTGCATGTACCACGGCCTGTTTCCCAGATCTTGGACTGTATATGATGGTAAATTACTGACAGCACTCTCATGTTTCAGTTGTGTTTTGATTATACTCTCTCTGTCCCAAAATAATTGGCATTATACTAGGTTCATTGAACATTCTATGAATATGGACAACACGTCGGTCCAAATTCATAGAATAGTATGTGAACCTAGACATCCAGAAACATGGCCAGAATGCCAAATACCTGGACATTATGTGAACCTAGACATCCAAAAACATGGGAAGAATGCCAAATACCTAGACATTCCGTGAACCTAGACATCCAAAAACATTCTGTGAACCTAGATATTAACAGAAATGTAGTATCATCATCAGAAAGTTGTCATGATATTTAACTGAAAATGCAGGTGAACCTGACCCTGAAATCAAGATCACATGCCGTCAGATATCCCCCTTCATTCCTCACAACTACAGAGAGAGCAGCTTCCCGGCTGCAGTATTCACGTTTACAGTACGTTGTTTCTGCTACAAATGCAGCAATGCCAACTGATTTGCGCCTTGCTTACCTGTTGAGTTTTTCCAAACAATAAACTGTTGCCGTATGAACTGCAGGTGCAGAATTCTGGGAGCACACCTGCGGATGTAACATTGCTCTTCACCTGGGCAGTAAGTGCAGAGCAACACCTGTTGTGTTGTTTGCTAAAGAAAGTACAGTAATAGATATTTGTGTGCGGAAAGACCTAATGGACATGGCACTAATCTTGTAGAATTCAGTTGGTGGCACGTCAGAACTGACCGGAAATCACAAGAACTTCGAAATGACGTACTAATTCGCATCACATTGTGCTCGCTCTCAGTTCCGGTCAATGCAATGTACTAGCATCAGTCTCTGACGCTGATTTTCCTCGACCTTGTGCAGGGCGCGCGACGGCGTCCACGGCGTTCGCCTCCATCACAGGTGAGTGCAAATAGGATGGTTCAGAACGTCGTTTGGGCTTCTGTAAATGGCGATGCGTGAGATGGCTGCACCCCAATAATAATGCAGGACGGACGGCGGGCGCCCTCCGGTGACGTTCGCGATCGCGTGTCAAGAAACGGACGGCGTCCGCGTGACCGTGTGCCCGTCTTTCACCATGGGGCCGTCCAGCTCCGGCGAGTTCACGGCCAAGGACATGTGGGACGAGGTCAAGAAGGTAATTAGTATTGCCAGCCGTGCTCTGAAAAAGCGTGGCCTCTGTCTGAGTCTCTGACGAAAGAGCCATGCGTGCGACAGAACGGCTGCTTCAGCGGCGACGCGGCGAGGGCGGCGGCGGCGGCGGCGTCGAGGCCCGGGTCGTCCGTGGGCGCGGCGGTGGCGGCGTCGACGGCCGTGGCGGCGGGGGCGACGCGCGTGGTGTCGTTCGCCGTGGCGTGGGCGTGCCCCGAGGTGAAGTTCCCCACGGGGAGGACGTACCACAGGTGACGGTCTGCTCGGCTCTGGAACGTCTTGTTATCACAGTGTCACTGACTTGGGACTCTGGGTGGCGCAGGAGGTACACCAAGTTCTATGGCACCGATGGAGCCGCGGCTGCAGAGAACCTGGTTCACGACGCCCTTCTTGGTGAGTGAGAGATTTTCCTTCTGAAATGATTGCTTTGATTTGATGCCGACTACCTGAATCGATTGTTTGTGTGTGCAGAGCACGTGAAGTGGGAGGCTGAGATCGACGAGTGGCAGCAGCCTATTCTGCAGGACGAGAAGCTGCCTGAATGGTAAGGCATAATTCAGTCATAGCTGGTCTCAGAGCACAATTGTGTAAGTACTGAAACTCTGGCGCTCGGTTTCAGGTATCCGGTTGCTCTGTTCAACGAGCTCTACTACCTGAACGCAGGCGGCACCATCTGGACAGGTAATAACGACGTCTTGAGTGATGAGTTGGCCATGAATGGAATGGATTGCAACTAAACAGAAAAGAAATCTCTATGTGGTTGGTGGCAGACGGAGAACCTCCCAAGAACAACTGTAGCACGGAGCCGTTCCATCTGGACACACTACTAGTAGGGAGCAGTAGTAGCACGGTGGACGGCGTGTTGGACGCCATGGCATCGGCGAGGGAGAGGCAGCGGTCGACGGCATCCTTGGGCACGTCGCTGCTGCGCGACGGGGAGGAGAACGTGGGGCAGTTCCTGTACCTGGAGGGGATGGAGTACAACATGTGGAACACCTACGACGTGCACTTCTACGCCTCCTTCGCGCTGCTCTCCCTCTTCCCTTCCCTGGAGCTCTCCCTGCAGCGCGACTTCGCCCGCGCCGTGCTCCTCCACGACCCGCGCCCCCGCCGCACGCTGGACGGCAAGACGGTGCCGCGCAAGGCCCTGGGCGCCGTGCCGCACGACATGGGCCTCAACGACCCCTGGTTCGAGCTCAACGGCTACATGCTGCACGACCCGGCCCGCTGGAAGGACCTCAACCCCAAGTTCGTGCTCCAGGTCTACCGCGACGCCGCCGCCACCGCCGACGCCTCCTTCGCCCGCGCCGCCTGGCCTGCCGTCTACCTGGCCATGGCGTACATGGACCAGTTCGACACCGACGCCGACGGCATGGTCGAGAACGAGGGCATCCCCGACCAGACCTACGACATCTGGTCCGTCTCCGGCGTCAGCGCCTACACCGGCGGCCTCTGGGTCGCCGCGCTGCAAGCCGCCGCCGCCATGGCCGCCATCGTCGGGGACCGCGCTGCGGAACGCTGCTTCCGGGAACGGCACCGCAGGGCCAAGGCCGTCTTCAACTCGGAGCTCTGGAACGGGGCCTACTTCGACTACGACAACAGCGGGGGCCCAACAGCAAGTCCATCATGGCGGACCAGCTGGCGGGCCACTGGTACGCGCGGGCCTGCGGGCTGGACCCCGTCGTCGACGACGACGCCAAGGCCCGCACCGCGCTGGCCACCGTGCTCGACTACAACGTCATGCGCTGCCGCGTCGGCGGCATGCTCGTCGGTGCCGTCAACGGGATGCGGCCCGACGGGGCCGTCGACGCGTCCTCCACGCAGTCCAAGGAGGTGTGGCCCGGGGTCACCTACGCCGTCGCGGCGGCCATGGCCCACGAGGGCATGCGCGACGCCGCGTTCAAGACGGCCCAGGGGGCCCACGACGCCGGATGGGCCAAGGACGGCTTCGGGTACGCGTTCCAGACGCCCGAGGCGTGGACCCGGGAGGGTGGCTACCGCTCCCTCCACTACATGCGCCCGCTCGCCATATGGGCCATGCAGTGGGCGCTGTCTCCGCCGGACCTCCTCCTCCTTCCCGGCACCTCAGATTCACCGGCGGATAAAGACGATCCTGCCCTTGCCCTTATTGGGCAGGCGCAGTTCCAGAAGGTGGCCACCATGCTCAGGCTGCCGGAAGAGCAGCACAGGCCCATGGGATACCTACGCGCAATCTACAAACTGATTAGACAAATCGTGCTCCCTGCGCCGTAACTAACAGACCTGGACTGGAGAAGTTGTATTCGATCTTCAGTAGCGGATCGGAGGATGCAAAAAATATGAGGCGTGGCGCCATCCATTATTATGATGCTTTAAAAATTTACATGTACAATTCTATATCATGGAACCAAAAGCAAACAACCGTACTAATGCCTTTAATTTGTACCAACATTGAGCAGCAGAAGTTACGCGTTGCTGCGGGAGTTGAGGGATAGAAAACCATTTTAAGAACCGTGATGTTCTTATTTAACTTAAGAAATAAATATGTAAAAATTGTTGGAAGAAAGAAATTGTGTTACTGTCAAAATAGTTTGGTTGATTTGTGGTTAGCAACGGAGACAATGAATCTTCAAAAATACATGTTGTGTCTACAAAGAAACATAGGGGAAGGAGGACGTATAAATTGTTTCCTCCGCCTAGTACCAATAAGGGGTATAGTAGCAGTACTACAGTGTTAATAAGATTCCCTTTCCGCAAAGAAAAAAATGTTATGATCCAAACCAAACAAAAAACAATGTTGTGAAACAAAATCAACTCTGTGGCTCATTACATGGCACAATGGTAATAATAAGAACCAAAATGTTACTATTGAAAGTATCTATTTTTTTAGTATTAGTGTTCACCCAATTAACTGGCAGTAATGCAAAAGAATAAACATGTATCATCGTGAACAGACAAAAATAACTTGATAGTATTAGAAAGGTAACATTCAGAACTAACTCCGTTATCTTTTATTACACCAAGTGAGTACATGCCAATTTTAGAAGCCTGCAACAAAGCAAGATCATGGGAAAGCTTATTCATGCTACAAAGAAATATATATGGATAATTATTTTTAAAAACAACTAACCGGTAACAATCCGTACTCCATTTCGCATGGGATCTTCTGAAATCGATTAGTGGTATACTGCAAAGAATATCAACTATGGAATTGTAAAAAGAAATAACTAAATAATCTTGTTACGGTTGATTTAATCATGACCAAACATTCAAACCCTGTAGGGAAAGAGATCGATGCTAACGAACCAAGTCAAAAGACAAAGTTGCATATCCTTTAGGAGTGAAAAGCTTATATACTCAATCAAGTTGATGAACATTATCCACGACTCTCCTTTAAAAATAAGAGAAAAAAATAACAGCCCTATTTTCAAGGAGGCATGGATTTGGAGGGGCCAAGGCAAACATGTCCAGTAGGAAATGCACCTACGGTGATAGAAATGCCTTGCGGCAGCCGGCAGTTGTTGTGAGCAGTATGAGGCCCAGGAAGTAGAGTTAGCCCGGCACCAGGTTCTCCGAAGAGGATCTAGGATAAGTGATTTATATGAATGAAAGCAAGGAGATGTCGTACACTCCCATAGATAAAAAATAAATATATTGCCTGTGGAAGAGAATGGCTCCATGAATAACCAGGGGGTTAGTGCAAGACAATAAAGTGATACGTTCAGAGTGGAAGTTGATTAGATAGCCACAGGCAGGCAGTGCTGGTTGAAGTTTTGTTACGTGTGAGTGGTGTTGTTTGGGGGTGAAGGAGGTCAAGAGATGGACGGATGGATTGGGTTCCAAGACATAATCTAACAGCGCAAAAATAAAAGATGATGTGGCTAGCTGAGAGTTGAGAGAACTAGGAGTTAATGAGTCTTAGTGGGTTGCATCTTTTAAAGATATGTAGATTAACGAAACTATAAATCTTACTTTAAAATAATAACAATTTATTATGCCCTAATTAATATGCTCTAAATTTTGTTAATCTTAATTTTTATTGTAATTTTTTAATCAATAAAACACTAATTATCTTTAATCCAAGGTATCTTAAAAAAATAATCAACTCTTAAGGGAGGCTTATCGATCAGGTTCTGATGATCTCTGTCACCTCTCTGAGATTCTATTTGCTCAGGAAGCATGGATATTCTGTCTCTTCTGGTAAGATCAAGGACACAAGTAAAAAATCAATCTCCAATACTTTGATTATAAGCACAATGTAGATAATTTTAACATGCATGAACATCTAGTTAATTACATAATTTGCAGATGTGTTTCTGAAGTTCAGAGGTGAACAAGGAAACATTTCCAGTGATGACATAAACTGCTTGATGGCACTACACAATGCTGCGCATCTAAGAACTCGTGGCGAGCAGATACTTGATAATATCATCACTTTCAACAAAAGTCGTCTCGAATTTTTTTACCAAAACCAATTTAGTCATATCTAGCAGAGGAGGTACGGATCACACTGGAGACACCTCAATTTAGGAGGGTTGAGAGGGTAGAGGCGTGCCACTACATCTCAGCATATGAGAAGAAGGCAACATGGGATGATACAATTTTGAAGTTTGCAATGCTTGACTATAATATCTTGCAAGCTCTATATTGTGAGGAGTTGAAAGAACTTACAATGTAAGTATGCACAATCATTGACAATTTACTTCAAATTACAAAGTGTAGTGTGCACTAATAATTAAATTTCCATACACATTTATTCCATTAATTTAAAGATGGTGGAAGGATTTACAATCACGGATAGATGCGAGATTCGCTCGGGACAGAATGGTGGAGCTACATTTTTGGATGTTGGGACTGATTTATGAGCCTTGTTGCTCATCTTCACGGACAATGATGACGAAGTACAATGTACTCTTGTCGCTCCTTGATGACCTTTACGACAGCTATAGCACCAGAGGAGAGCACTAGATTCACCAAAGCCATTGAAAGGTTGGCCTAGTTTGCTTCTTCAAATTAATCATTGACGGAGGGAACAAATGTGTGCCTTTTTTTCCTTTAAAATCGATAACAGGTGGGATGGGGTGAACACTTCCTTTCCTTTAAAATTGATAACAGGTGGGACGAACAAACCACAGAACAGTTTCCAGCATACTTGAAGGCGATCTTCGTCAACATACTTAACGCTACAAACAAGGTCGAGGAAGACTTGAAACTTCAAGAAAATAAGCATGCTGAAGTTATCAAGAAACTGGTAAGTCACACTGAATTGAAAGACCACGTCACCAAGGAAAATTGATTTTCTAACGTCTCATGCATCAATCTGTTCAGGTGATTGACACGGCCAAATTCTACCAGGCTGAGGCGAAATGGCGTGATGAGCACTACATACCAGCTACAGTTGAGGAGCACCTCCATATTTCAGTACCTAGTGCCGCCTGTATGCAACCGATAGTCTTGGCGTTCATTTCGTTGGGAGACATGACTTCCAGGGAGGATATCGAGTGGGCTTTCACCTTCCCAAAAATTATCAGCGGTGTATCGTACCGAAGAACGTCTCTCCACATATAAAGTCCGAATATTGAAACAAATCATCCCAGCATTTCAATATTGTTGTAAAAGCTTAAACTAATGTGTACTACCCCTGACAACCTATTTTCTGGTTGTTATTATATTATTTCTGAAAACAAAAAAAAGATCCTGAAGAGGGAGCAGGCTTCACAGCATATGGCATCCACGGTGCAAACTTGCATGAAGCAGTATGGAGTCATGGTAGAAGAAGCCAACGAAAAGCTTAGAACTGTGATCGAAGAAGCATGGATGGACATTGTCGAGGGTTGCCTGGATAGGAAGCATCCCATGGTGCTTCTGGAGAAGGCCGTAAACTTTGCAGTCGCTCCTCCTCGAGGTTTTGATGTATGTGGATTCCGTGTGAGAGAGGTTTTGATGAATCAATACGAGTGGATTGGGAGTGAGTGTGTCCCTTTTTGGTGTTATTGGCAAGAGGCTGTAGGAAATCTTGAAGAGACCACTTGGTGATCCTGAAACTTTCAGAGTGTCTCTGAAAAAGGCACCAACTTGTGAACTCGATTCCTTTCTTCAGAACGGTCCCAGTCGGCCAGTCATCGTAGACCGTACGGCAGCGACGGCAGCATGGTTGACAGAAATTTCGGTATCGATGGCCGATGGGCTGGCCTATTAATGTTTCAGACGATCAGGAGGCCCAATCTTAGTTGAACTGGGTCCGGCCGGTGAAACTTTGTTTTCTTTGCACAATGTCACCGCGTGTCAACTTTTATGAGTCTCCTTTTCTTCCGTAGCGAAATGGTAGTAAAGAGTTAGCACGCGTTTTATAGTCTTGCAAACTGCTCCTGTTTTTATTACGCTTTTTGTAAAAACAAAATGC
>JAUNZO010002215.1:0-30596 GCA_031894775.1 Chloris gayana
TCTCTATCTCTATATCTCTAAAACGCGTGGGTTTTCTTGCAAAACAGCTAGGTCACGTCATCAAAACGTTCTCGGTCGTTGGATCGCTCCTCAGTGAGATTATAATCGTTAGATATGCATCTGGTACTTTTACATCTAGAACCTTCACGAAATATCTTTTGTTTTCTGGTCCTCCCACCATTCGTATGTCAGTGTTGCATCTAGATCCCTCAAGAACTATAATTGCATTTCTGGTCCTTCCACCTTCTCCAGAATCTTGCAACCAGAACCTTCATGAATCGAGATTCTTTGTTTGATCCTTTCAGAATTATTTATGTGTCTATTGAACATGGTAACTTACAACATTAAAAGAAAAATCTAAACACTTTTGTTCTTTAAAAAAAACCCATGTTTATTTATGAAATTTAAATAATAATAATAACTGATCAACATTGCTACCAATCTTTGTGCATATAGAAAATGGGAATTGATTTTGTAATAAAAAAAATATTTGATTCCTAATTATAAAAAGATAAAAATATTTTATCCACCTTCCTAGCTACTTAACATTGCTAGCGATAGGGATAAATGTGATCATTTTTAAAAATAAAATAAATAATTTATTTTTTCACAACAAATCTATCCTAATCTTTCCTCCATATATCAACATCTCCAAGCCACAAATAAAAATGATCACATTTAAAACACTCTGGTTTTTCCCGCAAATAAAAAGAGACACAACTATGGAAATTCTTTAGTTATTTGTAAGAGCTAAGCTACTACGCACCAGCTTTTGATAAAAAAAAAAAGAAGAAACAATTGACGACACCATTGTGAATGGTTAAGATGTTTAATTTTCTTCTAATAATTTTGATCCCCCTGGTGGGACCTATTTCAAATCTTTTTTTTTTTTGCATTGAATCCTTTTCTCCTCCGGGTGAATGAACATAGTCACTTGTCTTCCCATGCAATCACAAGTGTTAACAAAGAAGTTTACGTAATATGGACAATTTAAGGTAATTTATTTTCAATGGTAAATTTACATTCCATTATGTACCGCAATAGGTCCTATTAAAAAAAACCTATCCAAATCAACTCATTCTTTTTTATTTTACAAGTCATGAAATATATCTTAATTTTGTTATGTTTATTACAACTCCTCTATCTTGAATAAAAAATAAAGCATGTAACATTTTGATGCATGTCTCTTTGTTTAAAAAAATGATGAAATATTCCTTATTTTTAAAGATTTTATCAACTGTAAAATTTTGCTATCGACAAAATAACACTAAATCTATGTTAGACACTATGGTAACTCCAATTAGGAATAGAGTTGTTAATAAATATATTTTTTATCAGTAAAAATGATACTAGCATTTTTTAGATATGGTCTATGTACAATTATGAAGGATAATTATAACGGACCACATGGTAAGCTTTCAATTTATCTATATATACATGATAATGATGGGCCACAACCGAAATTGCAAAACAAAATAAGACGTTACGCGCGGCAAACGCCGCGCAATATTTTCTAGTGTAAGCTAAATTGCCCATTATTTTTTTTAAAAAAAATGGGAGTCAAATTGTGGCAAGTAGTTTCTATTCAATAGGACTCGAATCTTATCATTAACGAGTTCCTGGTGATCTATGCACCGCATCCCATGTCAACGTCTCCCAGTAAATAGACCTTCATCAGCATAAATAAATTCCTTAGTGATCAGTCCCAAGACCATGACAGGTGGGAGTCAAGAAAACAGAGGAGGAAATAGCTGTGCCATCGCCCATTAAAGTGCAGAAGAGCCGGATCAAGCAGCAGAACACACAAAGCCATCAAACACGACTCCGCTCTCATCGCCGCTGGATTCTGGTAGTGGTCGTCGGACTGGAGATCCCTGCAGGCTGGTGAGTGCTCCTTGATCCCCATTTTATTTCTAGTGTAGCATTAAGAAGCAAAGCTAATTGCTGGCGTGGTTAGGATTTAATTTAGAGGGACGATGGTCACGGGATGTTGTATAAATGCATGGTTTTGCGTAGTTCAGATGCCTATATATACCGATATCATGGAAAGGAAAAGTAAAAACTCGAATCATTTTGCGACAAATAACGTCGGATCATATATAATAGCAGTATTATAGATCAGTCTGACAGTACCTACTGTAGTGGTATATCATTCAACAATGAATTATTATTATTATTACATGACAGGGTCTCGAGTTTCATTGCTCCGTGAAACCAAGTTCAACATTGAGTACAAGTACAGTATAGTAGTCTATCAACGCTCATAGGGGAAATCTAAGGCTAACCCCAATGAAGCACCCATATGGCCACTCAAACCTAAAATAGGTCTTAAAATGTAAAAAACGCTCTCAAACGAAGTACCTAAAGAGCCTACCCATTTTGGGAGAAGCGTGGTGGGCTACCTAGAAATAGAGTGCAACCCTCCGCGACCCATCGTCTCCGGCTCGTCTTCTTCATCCACCTCCGCCTCCTCCTCCGCGTACGAGCTCCCACCCGAGCTCCCGTCGCCCGAGATCCCGTCGCCGGAGAAGACCACGTTCGCTCGAGATCCCTCCGCCGCCCGCCGGAGGTCCAGCCCGCCTCCGCCTCCACCTGCGCCCGAGTCCGAGATCCCGCCGGAGCGGTCAAGGCGGTGGCACCGGAGGCGGTCGAGGCGGAGGCACGAGCGGGGGTCACGGCGACGCGCGATTCGGCCACACCGTCTCTCCTGCGGTCGAGCTCCCCCATCCCCGATCGCGCTCGGCATCACGCGCGTCGCCGGCGTCCTGCTCGTCCGTGTTGGTGCTTCGGACGCGGCAAATCCACCTCCGTCGGCGCATGGCCGTCGTCCGCCTCGCCTGCCCAACCCTACCGCCGTCACGCGTGTCCCTTCGGAGCTCCCCACCTGAACCTATTTTGGGACTTCCGTTGTAGATCGTCTTCTTTGGGTGATGACCTTTCAGCCTCATGGATACTTAAAATGGATTTTAGATGTTCTCCATCGTTGGAGATAGCTCCCATTGTTAGCAATTATAGATGGTTACGATTCTGTTTTGATTGTATGACCGATTCGGTTCCGATCCTCCCGGTATTTTTCTCGAACACGTAGGAGAACTGCGCATCTTTGTATTAAGGAGAAAAAGCGGAACCGGTACAAGGCCTAGAGAGACCTAGTTAACTAGCTTACAGACTCGCCCTTGAAATAAACACTACCACCACACACACTAGCAACTTCAAGGGAGCAAAGATTTCAGCCTTTTAGCTCCCGCGCACGTCCAGGCCCTTGCTTCCTCCTTGATCTCCCGGATAAGCTCTTGGATGTTAGGCCTAGCCCCATTGAAAACACACCTGTTACCAGTGGCGGAAATTTGGTTTGGGAAAGACTAGGGCCACTAATATTGGCTCAAGATAAATTTCTATCAGCGAGTCACCAATATATAGGGGAAAAAAGTAAAATAATATAATCTAAGTGTTTCAATACTCTAATTAACAGGTTTACCAAACTAAAAAAGAAAGTGTGACAAATCTTAATTATCTAAATAATGAAGATTTTATATTTTTATAGCATTTCTGGCTCCATGTGTTTTATTGTAGTAAGATGAAGCATCCTTACTCTCTTGATTTTTGTAATTCTACTAAAATGTGCATGACGTAGCAGTATGTATTTATAGCTGGCTGGACTAAGCCATTGCATAAGATAGATGACCCTAGATATTATGGAGGAATGTTAACTTTTTTTAGGCCACGACTAGGGCCATGGCCCTAGTGGCCCTCTATAGAGTTCCGCCACCGCTCGTTACGGTGCTTCCGAGTGTCCAAGCTACAAGAAGGACCATAGAGTTGAAACCTCGGTCCGCTCGCTTCCCGCTTCTTCTTGCAGTCCGGCGCCACCATTCCTAGAATGTCATGTCCTCCGCCGTTGGCGTCAACCTTTGCATTCCAATCCAGCGTAGGGCATGAAACCAAGTTTCCACGCAAACACACATCCAACAAGGATGTGGTTGATGTTTTCCTCACCTGGTTGTAACAACTCACGGAAATAAGATGCATTTCATGGCATTCATGAGCATGTCATCACATGTCATTTATGAAATTATTAAGCATGGTGTGAAGAAATGTGCATAAAATGTCAAAGTAGCTAAAGAATGAAACAAATGCTTAAAAAGAAATAAAATGAAAAGAGAAAATAATGTGTTTAACATTTTCTATTTCTTAAACATGCTAAATAAAGAATTATAAAAGTACTCTAAAATTATTTTGCTTTGTGAAAATATTTGCAAGAAATAAACAAACCTTCTTTTATTAATTTATCTTGGAATTTTTAATTCCAAAAACCATATGGAATCTTAACCTGGACCTAACAAGAAAAGTGCGTGAAATGTTTTTATTAACACCCCCAATTTTTCTTGGATTTTTCTGAGCACCGAAAAGGCCGTTTTTAATTAACCAAATGTCCGAGGGGGTTTATGTAAAACTGCCGCAGCCCAAATCCTTTTCTTCTTTCTCTCTGTTCGAACCGCCTCCCTCCACCACCGCCTCACCACCGCCGTGCCACGCGCCGGCCGCGCGTCTCCACCGGGCCGCGCCACGCAGCTGGCCACCCCGCCACCTCACCTCTGCCGTTGGAGATAAAAAGCCCGAGCTCAACTTCCTTTCTTTTCTCTCCGGCTCACACCGAAGAACCAACCACTCGTCCGCCCTCCCGGTCCTCCGCCGTCCGACCGCCTCCGGCCGTCCCCGGCGAACTACAACCACCGGCCGCTCCGCACGATCGTGCTCGGAGCCTCACAGAGTCTCCGTTTCCGATGAGCTGCCCTAGCATCGGAGATCGAAGCCATTTTCTCCACCACCGGCAACCCCGACGTCCCCGGCCGCGTTCCCGAATTCTCCTCCCAAGGTGAGCGAGTCCTCTTCTTTCGGCATTCCAAGGCTATGCAACTTTCTCCTCTATCCCCCGGGTGGCTCGGCATCCCTTCTTCCCCACCGTCCGGCCGGAATTCACCATGTTTCATGAGCTCTAGAGTCCGCCGCCTCGCCTCCATGGCGAGCTCCACTTTCCGGCCGTCTTTGAGGTCAATTGCTACCACGCCGCGTTGTTCTTGCTCGGTAGATGCTCCTAGACTTTGTTTCCCCAAGTGTAGTCCACCGGGACGTTGTGTAGCCGCAGCGGAGGTGGCCTCCGCTTGTCCCTCGCCGCCGGACCACTTTCCGGTGCGGAGCTACCCGTCCGACCCCACCTCCACCTTGCTCATGTCGCTACCATCGCGTTGATCACGGTTCGTCCGGCCTCGTCGCCCCTAGCGCTACTCCGGCGAAGCGCCGCCGCGCTCCGGCCGCCGCGGCATGGGCGCTGCGCCTCGGCACGAGTTGGGCCGCGCGAGCGGGCCTCGCAGGCCGGAGTGGGCCGCTGGGCCGCCACAAGCACGATTGGGCCTGGCCTTTCGGCCCAATAGCTCATTTCTTTTTTTTCGAATTTATCAATTTCCGGATTGTTTCCAACTTCAAAAATTCGTAGAAAATTCCACAAAAATCAGAAAAATGTCAAACCAAGTTCATTAGATTCATAAAATTATTCTCTATTTAATGATGAATTCAAATATCTATTTTGAGAAATTATAATTTCATAGTTTAATTAAGTCCCTTTTCTTTAGTTAATATAACCTATTATTTTATGTTAATTATTAATTGTTTTTGAAAAATAAATTTCTTTAAAAATTAGAGATACTGCAGACGAAAGTTTTTGTTAAGTTAGTTTTCCAAAATTAAAACATAAACACCGTCATTTCATGTGATCCTAAATTAATAGCTTAAGTGTTCTCACATGTCGTTAAGCATTTATTATTGTTGTTTAAAACATGATTAATTATTAATGAATGAACCTGATTAGTTATTAATTAATTAACCTGATTAATGATTAATCTTTAAGTAATGACCTTGGTTAAGCAATAATTAATGAGCATGATCAATTGTTACTTATTGCTTAACGAACGAGATTAAGTGTTAATCAACAAGTAATGAACTTAAGTAATGATTAATGGTTAATTAACGACCTTGGTTAATTCAATCATTGCATTTCATCTCATGAACATTCATGCATGCATGGTTGTGATTCGCGACATATTGTTGGTCGACCTAGGTCCTGGCGTGATCGAGGTTCCGTCCGAGGTCGAGAAAGGAGACGGAAGCTTCGAAGTCGACCAGCCCCTCGAGAAGCTAACCCCGACTCGAATCAAGGCAAGCCCCGGTGCATCCCACCTATGTTTTTAAAGTCTTTTCTTTTATCACGATAATTGTGTCGTGGTTGTGCATTAGGTTTCGGGAATTGCTTGACACCCTAGATGCATGAGTAGAATTCCTATGTTACTCGTTATCCATGTTGGTTTTGTGTCTCGATAGAAGCTACGCTTAATTCACGGGGCTACGGTAGAAGTCGAGTGGTGCCTGAGCACACTCGCGAGCTGAGTACGGTCCGATCTTAAAGCATGGAGGCTTTAAGTTGTTTGTTATCGTTCAAGTTGAAGTTAAAGATGAAGATGAAAATGAAATGGAGACCGGACGGGCCCCGTAGGAGAAAGGGCAAAGACGAGGTCTTGCAAGGTGGTAGCCCCGTCCGTGTCGGTCAAGGACCGTACCGTTGTTGGCCTCGCCGAGCAAGTCTTTGAACGTACCGATTTACATACTCGGTGTTTATGGGGCCGGGAAGCCGATGTAACCTAATTGCCACAGCGGTTGGACGTAGCCCATCCCCTAATTGGTCGGAGAATGAGGTGAGGCCTCATGTCTCAACGGGAGAGGAATGGGTGGTCGCTCACGGATAACGTCGAGGACGGGTATCGCGTGGGGTCCCCGGGTTCTCGGGCGGATGGGAGACTAACCCGGCCACCGCCGGGAATTAGCGTGAAAGGTTGTCGTATGCGACCATTGGGGTGCGTATACGACGTGTAAACGGGTTTTCCCAGCTGGTGAAATCGATTCGAATCGCTGTCCCTCGCGAGTAATGAGTACCGCTTGTTCACCGTGTCACATCGTAGTTAATCAAGTGGAAGATGAAGGAAGAGGAATGAAAGAGTTGTTGTTTGGAACTAATCTTTTCCTGCAACTTGATTGCAATAGTGATAGTCCGCAAACCTAGAGGTTAATGAACTTAACGTGAGCTAAAATACCGAAAGTAAGGACTCAACCTTTAATGCTGTTTTCGCAAAGGAGTAAACCCCACAGCCGGAAAGCCTTTGCATACTAGGCGTCGGCCTTAGCGTGCCATGTTGACGGGTCGGTCTTGCTGAGTATTAGAATACTCAAGGTTTGTTCGTTATGCTTTTCGGGAATCGAGTCGTACTTCCACGGCTTGTACGGTAGTTCCCGGAAGTGGAGTGTCCCAAGTGTGGTTCCCACCAAGGGGAACGGTTTCCGACGTCGTGAAAAGAAAGGACCGTGATGTACGAAGGGCTCGGAGCATCACGTTGACCGTCTACTAGTGTTTTGTTGTATAAAGTATCGGTTTCCGCTGCAATACTCGTAGGTTGTTAAACTTCGATAAGATTTATTATTCCGCTGTATCAATGTTTGTATTTCGAAAACCTGGTTGTATTATACCATGATGTATATATGCTGGCTTGTATGAGATGATACACTCGTTGTAACTCGCTTCGTCGAGTGTCCCTCCGTTCCGATTCCTGGGTGTCCCGGAGGGGATGTCACAGCTGGTATCGGAGCAGTTCGGAGGCAACAGTTCATCATTACAAGCTTGTTTTCAAAACTTAACACGTTTAGTGCGTTTAGAACACGAGAGAGTACGGAGCCCTATAAGGATGTAGAATAGTTAGATTTTTACTAACCGTTCGACGTTCGGATTTTGGGAAAGTGCTAACTATTCGTTGTAGTTTTATATACTATAGTACGTCTAGTTAGTCTACCGAGCATGCATCATGTCATATTGAGTGCTATAATAAAAAGTCGGGGTTATACTTAGATAGTATCGTAGTGTAGGGTTAGTTCCCTATGGAGGGCATTAGAAGAAGTTTATGCGAGGGAAATGGAAGGCAAGCGAGAACTCTTCCACCGAGGCGATAGAATGGAGAGATTTAAGATCTTCATCTACAGATGATTCAAGGCAATCGGAGAGAAGGATGATCAAGTGTAGTTATCAAGGAACCTTATGAGAACTATGGATCTAGAAGGACCAATTAAAGATGTTTGTACGAATGGGTACTACAAGTAAATGCGGGGTTGGAATGAGAGATGGAGCACCTCTTCTATATATACTACTTGTGCTTTGGAACTTTAACGTGCTCTACCGTTGGTATCCTTATTTGGAGCAGATGACACTAATACCTAGTTTTATAACGGAATGGCACCAACTAGAAGAGGAGACTATCCGGAAAGCTCCCGAGCAAGATGTTCGAGAGCCGGCGCCAACTCCACCTACCCCGGCACAAGCTATTGCCACTATATTGGAGTCTCGTGAAGAGCAACGGGAACTTCTTCAGACAACTTGTTCGGAATACGGCTCCACGAGGCCGGTGGTCAAGATCAGCATGCTCCACCAGTTCACGTTACATATTCGGATTTCCTAGCTATTGGTCCACCCAAGTTTTCGGATGAGGGAGATCCTCTAGAAGCGGACCATTGGTTACGTACTATCGAGTCGAAGCCGGAGCTCCTTCCATGCACAGAGTATCGGAAGACTATCTTTGCCGCTCAGCAATTAGAAGGATTTGTCTGGAGCACTGGTGGGCTAATTACAAGGCCATGATTTCGGAAGGTCACCAAGTACTATGGCAAGAGTTCACAAAGGCTTTTCGTGAACATCATATTTCCGAAGGTTTCCTGAACCAAAAGCGTAAGGAGTTTCTAGCGCTGAAGCAAGGTGATATGACCGTACACTCCTATTCAAAGTTGTTCAACCGTCCGGCTCAATATGCTCCTCGGAATGTGGACACCGACGCCAAGAAGAAGGAATGCTTCAAACAAGGACTTACTACCAAGTTACAATCCCGGCTTGTTTTGGACCGAGGAGTTAGTTTCAATGAGTTGGTAAGTGATGCTATACTTATGGAGGATGCTATTCGTGTTCATCAAGAAGAGAAGGCTAAGAAGAGAGCAACCAATGAACAAGGAAGTAAGATGCCCTCCAAGTATCGTCTGGTCCACACTTCGCAACGGATCGGAGATTCAAGCCTATGCCATCGGATCTCATTTCTCACCGGCTACCGCAGATATCGACAACAGGTGTTTTTCCGTTCCGCAGTCCCACAATTAGACCTATCAAGTATACGCCCTTTATCCCAAACTTCACAATCGGTTGACCATCTACGCTATAACGATGGTTGTCATGGACAATTGGCTCAAGATTGTGTCGCACCAACAGAGCAGAAATTGTCAACACGCCCTCAAAGAAAAGTAGTTGGTCGACAAAAGAATGCATTGAAATATGGTAAGACGAAGACTGGTCGTGTCAACTTCACCACCGCCGAAGAGATTCCGAAAGGATCACAAATCATGGCTGGTTTGTTCACTATCAACCATCATGATGCCATTATCTTATTTGACTCGGGAGCAACCCACAACTTCATCGACAAGGGATATGTCCAAAAACATAATCTTCCATCGTGCAAGATGACTTACCCACATCTCATATCATCGCCCGGAGGTAATATACTTGCAGATCAAAGTACTACGGAGCTACAATTGAAATTGGGTCGTAAGGATTATCCTACCTCCTTTATAGTCTTAAATGGGCAAGGATTGGATGCGATTCTGGGCATGAGATGGATGAAGTATCATAAGGCGATAGTGGATATAGATGCTTTTGCGGTTCACCTGAATTCTCCTCTTCACGGACGAGATTGCTTTCAGTTGACTTCTTCCCAAACTACCCCTCCAATGATTTATAAGACTATGGGTAAAAGTTTGGAAGACATTCCGATAGTCCGTGAGTACCCCGATGTTTTTCCGGATGACTTACCGGGACTACCGCCGGACAGAGCGGTAGAGTTTAAGATAGAGCTACAGCACTGGAACAGACACCAATATCAAGGAGACCGTATCGGATGCCGCCAAATGAGCTAGCGAGTTGAAGGTGCAATTAAAGGAATTATTGGACAAGGGATATATTCGTCCAAGTTCGTCACCCTGGGGATGCCCGACCTTGTTCGTAAAGAAGAAGGACAAGACATTAAGGCTATGTGTGGATTATAGGCCTTTGAATGCCGTCACCATCAAGAACAAGTACCCTCTTCCGCGGATTGATATCTTGTTTGATCAACCGATAGGAGCCAAGATCTTCTCCAAGATAGATCTTCGTTCCGGATATCACCAGATTAAGATAAGAACCGAAGACATACCAAAGACTGCATTCTCCACAAGATACGGACTATACGAGTACCTGGTGATGTCATTTGGATTGACTAATGCACCAAGCACACTTCATGTACCTCATGAATTCGGTATTCATGCCCGAGCTGGACAAGTTTGTCGTGGTATTCATTGACGACATCTTGATTTACTCCAAGTCGGAAGCGGAACATGCCAATCACTTAAGAGTTGTATTGCAACGGCTAAGGGATCACCGACTATATGCCAAGTTTAGCAAGTGTGAGTTTTGGTCGACGGAAGTACCATTCCTAGGTCATGTTATATCAGCTGAAGGAGTGGCAGTTGATCCTGGCAAAGTTCAAGATGTATTGAATTGGAAATCACCGAAGTCCTGTCTCCCGGATCGGAAGTTTCTTGGGATTGGCTGGTTACTACGGAAGGTTTATTCCAAACTTCTCAAAGATCGCCAAGCCAATGACTAAGCTATTGGAGAAGGATAAGAAGTATGTATGGAGCAAAGAATGTGAAGAAGCTTTCCAAACGTTGAAGAAGTTGTTGACTACAGCTCCTGTACTTGCTCGACCAGATTTGACGAAGCCTTTTGATGTGTACTTGTGATGCATCGAGAACGGGACTTGGATGTGTTCTAATGCGGGAAGGTCGAGTGATTGCCTATGCATCTCGACAATTAAGGCGCCATGAGGAACATTATCCCACGCATGATCCGGAACTAGCAGCGAGTGGTTCTTGCATTGAAAGGCTGGAGACATTACCTCTTGGGAAATTTAGTACATCTATACACGGACCACAAGAGTCTCAAGTACATCTTTACTCAAGCGGACCTGAATATGCGCCAACGAAGATGGCTGGAGTTAATCAAAGATTATGAGCTGGAAATCCACTACCACCCCGGTAAGGCAAACGTGGTAGCCGATGCCTTAAGCCGCAAAGTTCATTGCAATAATCTCATGGCTCAACTCATGATTCAAGCATCTCCACCCGAAAGTGAGGAGCCAAATCTTCGGATCATTCCGTATGGAGCCTTGACCAATTTGGCTCTTATTCCTACCATTCGTGAAGAAGTGGTAGCAGCTCAGCAGAAGGATGCTGGTATGGAACACATCGGAAGACGACTCCGGAAGGGTGAAGTCAAGTGTTTCCAAATAGATGACGAAGGTGTTATCCGGTTCAAGAATAGGCTAGTAGTGCCTAAGAACTTGGAACTTCGCAAGAAGATAATGGATGAAGCCCATATGTCCAAGTATTCTATTCATCCTGGAACCAACAAGATGTATCAAGACCTGAAGAAGAAATTCTGGTGGACAAGAATGAAGCGCGAGATAGCAAGGTATGTCAACGAGTGTGATACATGTCGACGTGTCAAAGCGAGCATTTGAAACAAGCGGGTCCACTTCAACCTCCGAGTATACCTGAATGGAAATGGGAAGATATCAGCATGGACTTTATTGTTGGATTACCAATGACTCCACGGAGGCACGACTCCAGCTGGGTCATAGTTGACAGATTGACCAAGTCAGCTCACTTTATACCGGTACATACCAACTATAAGGCCAAGCAATATGCAGATCTATATATTTCACGCATCCTATGTTTGCATGGAGTACCCAAGACCATCATCTCGGATCGAGGAGCTCAATTTGTCTCTAGATTTTGGGAACAACTGCATGAATCATTGGGAACGAAGTTAATTCGAAGCTCGACTTATCATCCCCAAACGGATGGACAAACAGAGAGAATTAATCAATATCTCGAGGATATGCTTCGAGCATGTGTTCTAACCTACGGTAAAGATTGGGAGAAATGTTTACCGCTGGCGGAGTTCTCATACAACAACGACTATCAAGAGAGTGCCGGAATGTCACCGTTCCAAGCTCTGTATGGACGTAGTCTGTCGCACGCCATTGAATTGGTCCGAAAGTGGAGAAAGAATAATCTTCGGACCCGACCTAGTAAAAGATGCGAGAGGAACAAGTACGTCTCATTCAACAGAACCTCAAGAGAGCTAAGTCTCGACGGATCGGCTATGCCGATAAAAGACGTCGAGAGTTGGTATTCAAGGTTGGAGATCAAGTCTATCTGCGAGTATCTCCTACCAAAGGTGTTCAAAGATTTGGAATCAAGGGCAAGTTAGCACCACGATACATCGGACCTTTTCCAATCCTGGAAAGATGTGGAGCTGTAGCATATCGTTTGGAGTTGCCAGCACACTTGTCGGGTATACACAACATATTCCACGTATCTCAACCGAAGAAGTGTTTGAAACCACCAGTGGATGTACCGACAGACTGAAGTAGAACGATTACTGACCGGACTTGACATATGACGAACATCCGATCAAAGTTCTCGACACCAAGGATAGAGTGACTCGTCATCGGACCATTAAGTTCTACAAGGTCCAATGGAGTAATCACTCGAAACGGAAGCTACTTGGGAACAAGAAGAGTTTCTTCGATCAAACTACCCCGAGTTCTTTAGCACTATCGTCTAGTCGCTTCAATCGTGAATCTCGGGACGAGATTCCTGTAAGGGGGAGGGCTGTAACAACTCACGAAATAAGATGCATTTCATGGCATTCATGAGCATGTCATCACATGTCATTTATGAAATTATTAAGCATGGTGTGAAGAAATGTGCATAAAATGTCAAAGTAGCTAAAGAATGAAATAAATGCTTAAAAAGAAATAAAATGAAAAGAGAAAATAATGTGTTTAACATTTTCTATTTCTTAAACATGCTAAATAAAGAATTATAAAAGTACTCTAAAATTATTTTGCTTTGTGAAAATATTTGCAAGAAATAAACAAACCTTCTTTTATTAATTTATCTTTGAATTTTTAATTCCAAAAACCATTTGGAATCTTAACCTGGACCTAACAAGAAAAGTGCGTGAAATGTTTTTATTAACACCCCCAATTTTTCTTGGATTTTTCTCGAGCACCGGAAAGGCCGTTTTTAATTAACCAAATGTCCGAGGGGTTTATGTAAAACTGCCGCAGCCCAAATCCTTTTCTTCTTTCTCTCTGTTCGAACCGCCTCCCTCCACCACCGCCTCGCCACCGCCGTGCCACGCGCCGGCCGCGCGTCTCCACCGGGCCGCGCCACGCAGTCGGCCACCCCGCCACCTCACCTCTGCCGTTGGAGATAAAAAGCCCGAGCTCAACTTCCTTTCTTTTCTCTCTCGGCTCACACCGAAGAACCAACCACCGTCCGCCCTCCCGGTCCTCCGCCGTCCGACCGCCTCCGGCCGTCCCCGGCGAACTACAACCACCGGCCGCTCCGCACGATCGTGCTCGGAGCCTCACGAGGTCTCCGTTTCCGATGAGCTGCCCTAGCATCGGAGATCGAAGCCATTTTCTCCACCACCGGCAACCCCGACGTCCCCGGCCGCGTTCCCGAATTCTCCTCCCAAGGTGAGCGAGTCCTCTTCTTTCAGCATTCCAAGGCTATGCAACTTTCTCCTCTATCCCCTGGGTGGCTCGGCATCCCTTCTTCCCCACCGTCCGGCCGGAATTCACCATGTTTCATGAGCTCTAGAGTCCGCCGCCTCGCCTCCATGGCGAGCTCCACTTTCCGGCCGTCTTTGAGGTCAATTGCTACCACGCCGGCGTTGTTCTTGCTCGATAGATGCTCCTAGACTTTGTTTCCCCAAGTGTAGTCCACCGGACGTTGTGTAGCCGCAGCCGGAGGTGGCCTCCGCTTGTCCCTCGCCGCCGGACCACTTTCCGGTGCGGAGCTACCCGTCCGACCCCACCTCCACCTTGCTCATGTCGCTACCATCGCGTTGATCACGGTTCCGTCCGGCCTCGTCGCCCCTAGCGCTACTCCGGCGAGCGCCGCCGCGCTCCGGCCGCCGCGGCATGGGCGCTGCGCCCGGCACGAGTTGGGCCGCGCGAGCGGGCCTCTCGGGCCGGAGTGGGCCGCTGGGCCGCCACAGCACAGTTGGGCCTGGCCTTTCGGCCCAATAGCTCATTTCTTTTTTTCGAATTTATCAATTTCCGGATTGTTTCCAACTTCAAAAATTCGTAGAAAATTCCACAAAAATCAGAAAAATGTCAAACCAAGTTCATTAGATTCATAAAATTATTCTCTATTTAATGATGAATTCAAATATCTATTTTGAGAAATTATAATTTCATAGTTTAATTAAGTCCCTTTTCTTTAGTTAATATAACCTATTATTTTATGTTAATTATTAATTGTTTTTGAAAAATAAATTTCTTTAAAAATTAGAGATACTGCAGACGAAAGTTTTTGTTAAGTTAGTTTTCCAAAATTAAAACATAAACACCGTCATTTCATGTGATCCTAAATTAATAGCTTAAGTGTTCTCACATGTCGTTAAGCATTTATTATTGTTGTTTAAAACATGATTAATTATTAATGAATGAACCTGATTAGTTATTAATTAATTAACCTGATTAATGATTAATCTTTAAGTAATGACCTTGGTTAAGCAATAATTAATGAGCATGATCAATTGTTACTTATTGCTTAACGAACAGGATTAAGTGTTAATCAACAAGTAATGAACTTAAGTAATGATTAATGGTTAATTAACGACCTTGGTTAATTCAATCATTGCATTTCATCTCATGAACATTCATGCATGCATGGTTGTGATTCGCGACATATTGTTGGTCGACCTAGGTCCTGGCGTGATCGAGGTTCCGTCCGAGGTCGAGAAAGGAGACGAAGCTTCGAAGTCGACCAGCCCTCGAGAAGCTAACCCCGACTCGAATCAAGGCAAGCCCCGGTGCATCCCACCTATGTTTTTAAAGTCTTTTCTTTTATCACGAGTAATTGTGTCGTGGTTGTGCATTAGGTTTCAGGAATTGCTTGACACCCTAGATGCATGAGTAGAATTCCTATGTTACCTGTTATCCATGTTGGTTTTGTGTCTCGATAGAAGCTACGCTTAATTCACGGGGCTACGGTAGAAGTCGAGTGGTGCTGAGCACACTCGCGAGCCGAGTATCGGTCCGATCTTAAAGCATGGAGGCTTTAAGTTGTTTGTTATCGTTCAAGTTGAAGTTAAAGATGAAGATGAAAATGAAATGGAGACCGGACGGGCCCTGTAGGAGAAAGGGCAAAGACGAGGTCTTGCAAGGTGGTAGCCCCGTCTCGTGTCGGTCAAGGACCGTACCGTTGTTGGCCCCGCTGAGCAAGTCTTTGAACGTACCGATTTACATACCGGTGTTTATGGGGCCAGGAAGCCGATGTAACCTAATTGCCACGGCGGTTGGACGTAGCCCATCCCCTAATTGGCTGGAGAATGAGGTGAGGCCTCATGTCTCAACGGGAGAGGAATGGGTGGTCGCTCACGGATAACGTCGAGGACGGGTATCGCGTGGGGTCCCCGGGTTCTCGGGCGGATGGGAGACTAACCCGGCCACCTGCCAGGAATTAGCGTGAAAGGTTGTCGTATGCGACCATTGGGGTGCGTATACGCCGTGTAAACGGGTTTTCCCAGCTGGTGAAATCGATTCGAATCGCTGTCCCTCGCAGTAATGAGTACCGCTTGTTCACCGTGTCACATCGTAGTTAATCAAGTGGAAGATGAAGGAAGAGGAATGAAAGAGTTGTTGTTTGGAACTAATCTTTTCCTACAACTTGATTGCAATAGTGATAGTCTGCAAACCTAGAGGTTAATGAACTTAACGTGAGCTAAAATACCGAAAGTAAGGACTCAACCTTTAATGCTGTTTTCGCAAAGGAGTAAACCCCACAGCCAGTAAAGCCTTTGCATACTAGGCGTCGGCCTTAGCGTGCCATGTTGATGGGTCGGTCTTGCTGAGTATTAGAATACTCAAGGTTTGTTCGTTATGCTTTTCAGGAATCGAGTCGTACTTCCACGGCTTGTACGGTAGTTTCCGGAAGTGGAGTGTCCCAAGTGTGGTTCCCACCAAGGGGAACGGTTTCCGACGTCGTGAAAAGAAAGGACCGTGATGTACGAAGGGCTCGGAGCATCACGTTGACCGTCTACTAGTGTTTTGTTGTATAAAGTATCGGTTTCCGCTGCAATACTCGTAGGTTGTTAAACTTCGATAAGATTTATTATTCCGCTGCATCAATGTTTGTATTTCGAAAACCTGGTTGTATTATACCATGATGTATATATGCTGGCTTGTATGAGATGATACACCGTTGTAACTCGCTTCGTCGAGTGTCCCTCTGTTCCGATTCCCGGGTGTCCCGGAGGGGATGTCACACCGGTCACGCAGCGGACAGAGCCGTTGGGTGCTGCAGGCCGCGTTTCCTAAGGTGGTCTGTCGTCCATCATCGGTGCCAAAGTGGCAAGCCGGATGAAGAATTTCACTTTAAGTGGCGCCCAAGATTTCCATAAACGCTTGTGCGGCTCGAACGTGGAGCCTCCCACAAAGAAGTGCTCATATGCTGATCCGCAAAGAAGTCCCGTGACGAACCGATAGCCAAACATGCTGGTCTTTCTCGTTGGGGGTCTAGGGAGATTGCAGCTATCATATCCACCGGTTGCAATAGCTGCTAGGTTGCCAGGATGGACAGACCTCCTACTAGATCTTTCTTCCAGGAGTTGTCCGCAATTGCATCCCTCACCGCCGCCGATGCCACCCGCGACGACGGACGAAAGGGGCTAGGGCCGGTGCTAGGTCCGGAATGGAGTTGCCGTGCACCCAGCGATCCGTCCGGAAGAGCTCGGTGCAGCCATTACCAATTAAGGTGGTAACCGATGCTTGGAACATTGCATGAGCTTGTTTTGGAACCTAGACATTCAACAACACCCAAGGTCGATCCGGGTTTGTTTTTTCCATCCACGACCACCGCATGCCCACGCCATGACCTATAAGTCATGAATCCCAAGGCCACCGAACTTCGGAGGCCCGGTGACCCCGAGCCAAGCGACCGGGCGGTGGCCACCCTTGAGGTCTTGTCTTCCTCGCCAAAGGTAAGAGCGTCGCCATTTGTCAACAGCTTTAATAAACCACTTTGGGACATCCAAGTGCAATCAAGAGATAGATGGGAATGGTCGTTAGTACCGATTTGATCCATACCAATCTGCCGCTCCCGGCCATGAGAGCTGCTTTCCAACCCAATGGAGCATCAACGATCTTTGTCGGCTTTGATAGGGATAGCGGGAGGCCAAGGTACCTACAGGGGAAAGGGGTCACCTTGCACCGCATTTGTTCACTAGCTTGTTGGGCTTTCCCTTCATCGCATTGGATCGACACAATTGATGACTTAGCCAGATTGGCTCGTAAGCTCGAAGCATTACCGAAATTGCAAAGTATTTCCTTGATTAGGCTGAGATCCGCATGCTCGGTAGAGGTGAACATGACGACGTCCTCAACATAAATAGACATGCGATGCCCTAGCTCCCGACGTGCCAAGGGCTGAAGGAGTTGTAAGACTTCTACTTTGGCCACCAGTTTGGTCGAACGTCCATTGCAATAATGAAAAGCATAGGCGACAATGAGTCTCCTTGTCCGAGCCCTCGGCGGTGTCTGATGGGTGGGCCGGGCTCTCCATTTAGTAGCACCCGAGTGGAGGATGTCTGAAGCAGGTTGCAAAGGGTTGTTCTCCATTTATACCCGAAGCCTATGTGTCGCATGATCTCTAGGATGAACGCCCAGGAAATAGAGTCGAAGGCCTTCGAGATGTCAATTTTGAATAAAAGTCGTGGCTTTCCTTGGGTATGCAGGAATTTGGCGGTGTGCTTCACAAGCAAGAAGTTATCGTGTATGCACCTCCCTCTGATGAAAGCGCTCTGATTGGCAGCAACAATTTGTCCAAGCCTGGGTGCCAGTCTGTTGGCTAACACTTTGGTGACTAGCTTGGCAAAGCTGTGAACTAGACTTATTGGCCGATAGTCTCCCACCTGCACTGGGTTTTCCTTTTTTGGCAATAGCACCATGTAAGCCGAGTTCACCATGTGTAATTTCCTTGCATCACCTCCATGCAAGGCTCCAATTGCCGCCATCACGTCTTGCTTGATGATGGCCCAGCAGGTCTTGTAAAAACGCCCGGTGAACCCATCCGGGCCAGGTGCCTTGTCCAAGGCCATGTTCTTGATAACGTCCCATACCTCAGTTTCCGATATTGGTGCTTCCAGTTCCTCTAGATTATCGGAATTGTGGTAAAAGAAATCTAGATTGAGCGTCTCCGAACGTTGCTCCGGCGTGCCTATTAGGGCAGTGTAAAAAGACCAAATTGCTTCTTCTTTATCTTCATGGGAGGTGAGTATGTTGTCTCCATCTTGAAGCTTGGCGATAAAGTTTTTTCGTTTCCTGTGTCTTGCATAGGCGTGGAACAAGGCAGTGTTTGCGTCTCCCTCCGCAAGCCAGTCCAGGCCAGACCGTGCACGCAGCAAGGTCACGGCGAGCGGTCACCGGGTGCACTCGGACCAGTGAACAGTAAGGCCGTAGCAAGGCCGCCATTGTGGTTGCTTCGAAGACATGAGGTGGAATCCCCTCAATTTCAATTTGAACCTTATGGTAGAGAGCGCCGTGATCCGCATAGACCAGCCTGCTCCACGGTCGCAGGCTAAGTGAGAACGCCGGCGTCTGGACAGTCCTGCTCCCGCTGATGTAACAACCCGAGAATTCACAACTCAAATGTCATATCAATTTTTTTCCTCCGAAATCAAAATTGTGAATTCGATTGTCGCACAAACCTTGAATCTCATGATGCTACCAAGATTGTTTCCTCCATATAATTAAGTTGGAGCTGATTTGACCGAGAAGAATTATTCGAATTCGAATCTGTGTCCTTATTCCATTTCAATTTTAGTGTGGGTTATTCAAATAATTTGCAAACCAATTCATAATATCAGCTTCCTGAAAGTGGGCTACTTGTTCCTTTCCTTTTTGGCTCGTGCAGCCCGTTTAATTATTTTCCTCCTAGACTGAAGCAGCAGCGTGCGGCCCATGTCATTCTTCCTCTAGCCCGCATCTGAACTCAACCAGGCAGTTCACTGTGCCATGGCATGGCACGGACGCCGAGACGCGTGGCAATATCTCTCCAGCTTCGGCCGTCGAACCCTAGTCAAGCCGCAATCTCTTTTCCCTACCCCAAGCCTTGCGCCGCCAGACCGTAGGAGACGAAACGCAAACAGAAGCCACAGTCTGCGTATCTCGTCGCCGGCGCGGAGGCTGAAGATATTCGCCACCAAGGAGGTTGCCACTCGTGTGGTTGCCGTGGTGCTAATCCTGTCGTGATCCAAGCAAGAAGAGACCGAGAACCGGGAGGCATCTAGCTAGTAGCAGCCATGGGGATGCCGTTCGCCACTGCAAGTGTTCGTCCTCGGTTTGTCGAACTCCGGTGAGATTCTCGTTGGCTTCTCCCTTTGATTCCTCGTTCCTTCCATCTCGCTTGACCCAGGTCAGATTTGTTGCTCAGGTGCCTTGATCGTCGGTGCCATCTGTTGCCTGGTCACCACTGAGCGTGTGGAGCAGTCCGCGAACCAACATCAGCTGTTCATCGTCGCTCATAGATTTCTGGTGAGCTTCGCCCAGATTTGTTGTCCGTTCCTTGTACTCCATTTTTCTCTGCCTCGTTGTGCCTAAGTCTTGGGCTCGGATCTCGCTCAGGGACCCTGGAACGCAACCCATGCCAGTGGAGGCAACGTCAAGTGCTAGAAGCTTTCCTAGTTCACTCTCCAACGATTCATACTTATTTCCTAGTTCACTCTCCAACGATTTGTGCCATGTTTGTTTGACTAGTGTGAGCACTAGGCCGTGAGTCTAACTGAACGAGAGGTCAGCTTTCGTTATGCTGAAAGATGAAGTTAATCAAGTTATCTTTGGAAATTCGTAGTTAATTCATTTGAACCTCGAATTCAGTGATACCAGTTACGTTAGATTCGTTGCAACGTTCCTTATGTGTTAGTACTATCCATGTTCCAATTCTTTCGCTGTTTAATTCTGCAATCTTCAGAAATTTCTAATAAATCTTTTGGACCTCGGAATGTTACGCGGTCAGTTACATTGGAATCGTCTTGTCGAGCTCTACGCGTTAGTTTCCATATTCTAGCAATGATCAAATCTGTTATCACGTTTCATTTTTCAATCTTTCTCGTAATTATATCGCTTTCTCGATTTGCGTGTAACTTATCCGATTTGGCTGAATTTTAGATGACAGTGGGATCAGATGGTCAGAACTCGTGGAGTACCCGCAGAAGCCATACAAGGACTCCGATCTTTTCTTGGAGCCGTATTTAAGGCAAGCCGCAATCCTTGATCACTCTTGCTCCTATATTAGCAATTGCATAATATGAACTCATGCATATGAAATGGTTACTACTGCTTAGCATTATATCCTATGCCATATCATGCTATCCTTGCCACTGTTATCATAGGATGCTCTACTCGTTACTACTTGCATGCTTAGAATTGCTTAGATGCTTAATTGAACCCCCACATGATGATAGACATGTTTTTGTGTTAAATAAATTATAGGTGCTTCTTAGATGTTGTGTTTCGTATTAGCAACCCACTAGGTGATTTGCGGGGGCGAGTGTAGGGGATTAGGTGTTGGGGAACTTTTGGGGAGTTCCCACTTGGATGGTGCCTGTTGCGGGCACAATGAGTAGGGGCTTTGGGTTATGGAGTCCCTGTTGTGGTGGTACTTGTTGTTGAGACTGTGGTTTGAGGAGGGGGATTGGTGACTCGCCCCGCCAGCTTAAGGACCGGTTCTTGTGCGTATACCTCTCTTGGTCTTACATACACACCACACGTTCTTGTATGGGCGGGTGCTAGATCATGATTTTAGCGGAGGACTGGCTGGCCCGCCGTGGTGTAGAGATAGTGTTACTGGGTTTTGGAGCGTTGTCTCGACCCATGAGTAGAGGATACCCCACCTGGTCGGTGGTAGGCCTTTCACACCTTCAGGACCCTTTACCGTTTCTTAAGGGAGATCCCGGACCTGGAGGATGGGCGCCACCGATCGATGCGATTTGAGTGGTCTAGTGCGGGCTTGGCGTTCGGGCCGTGGCCACGATCCGGATGTCAACTCTGCTGTGTGTGGGTACAGGTGTATATACTCTATAGAGATTATAATCTATACGTATAGCCTAGCCCAAGGATAAGGCACTACCAGGAGAAATCCATTGATTAGCATTTACTACTTCTCCCCTCCGATAGGTGATTTACTTCCCGCTTCGAGCTGTGGTTCCTGTGGAGGTGTGTTGGACATAAAATTTGACTAATAATAAAACTTGACTCACATAGACTTCAGGTTAATTGCTTTAGGTGCTGAGCCATTGCCCTTTTCCTTGAATAATCCAAGCATGCATCACATTGTTGCTAGGTAGTGCGGCTTGCTTGAGTACTCTATGTACTCACGGCTTTAACACTTTGTTTTTCAGTCGACTAGAAGATCAAGCCTCCACTTTAAGACTTCGACAACCCTACTAGAATGAGATTGAAGATGGTTAAGGAGGTTTTCGCCTACGGTCAAGTTGCCTGTGGATTTGGATTCACTACGAAGACTACTGCTACGCTCAAGTTGAAGATTTGCTTCCGTCGTCTTCGACGCTTGGTGTTTCGCTTCCACTAGTAGTCTTGTGTTGTTTCCTTGACCTGCGTGCCAAGTCCTGTAGATGTTATTCTTCCTAGAATAATGTATTTTCTTGTATTCTTGTCATAATTTGTATTCCTTTATGGTTTTATGATATTCAACTGTATTTGTTGTACAAGTAATCCTCCTGGGAGTGAGTAAGAGGTACAAAGGTACAGTTTTCACCCTCCGGTGGAAATCGGGCTGTCACAGCTGAGAACCGTAAGGTATGATGCATGATCCGGAAGTACCGGGAGGAAGTCAAACGGGGCAGTTGTTGCGTGTATTTCCGGATGTTCATCCATTGGTATGCCAAACTTCGTTGCGGTGGCCGATCTTGCCTATTCCGGCGTCATCCGTGACCTGGTGCCGGTGATATGGACGAGGACCGAAAGGTACTCGTATGCCGACTCCTGCTGATCGGTATCCGAGTGCGGTCAATGTATCAGATTTCCGGGGACTCAAAATGTCACCGGGACGGTGAGGGCGATGCCGGGGAGGGGAGCGGCTAGAGCGCTCTAAAGCGGACTCGGGGTCCTTCTTCGCTCGCTTTCGGCGCTCACCCCCACGACAGCCTCGGCATCGCCTATTACGCCCATTGGAAGGGCCTGGCTGTGGATCCGCAGCGGCCTGCCCGGGCGTATCAGCATGCTGCCATTGAGGAGCCTAAGAGCCTGCCGCATGCCGGACACGGGTTTGGTCCTCGGACGAACAGAGGATTCCTCATGCCGGACCGGCCAGGATTCGGGCATGGGCCGCCGATAAAGGTGACGGCACTCGAAGGAGCGGTGGTCAACCTTCTTGCAGCGGATGCAACGGGTGGGTTCGCGACAAGATCTTCGCAGGTGCCCCTTTGAGAGGTAGTTGAAACAACGCCCCTGCAAGAACTCCGGAAGGCGTTTCGTTTAGGCTGCGGGCCACCCGCTATCGTCCGACGCAGCTGCTGAGATCCGATGGATCTCGGAGCGCACCAGGATGCGGGCGGCTGCGGTGGTGCGGAGGCAGGCGGCCGTGTCGCCTCGCCGTCCGAGGATTGGACCGGGGCAGGCGCTTTACCAACCACAACGTCCCTGTATGTTGGTTTCACCCCGTCCATGGCAGCTTGGTCGAGATCTAGTTGTGGGGAAGAATCCGGCCATCGCTGGTTCTTGGTACGACCTAAGGAGGAGGGGAAAAAAGGCTCTGCGAAGGGGGCAGGCGGAGGGAGCTGGGGCTCTGGTTGAGAGGGGTGGAAGGGGCTATGGTGGACGCCGGGGCCGGGGTGGCAGCCGGCGAGCGGCCGAGGTGGTGGTGGGAGGGGAGGCGCTCTCGACACTCATTTCGTCCCTTTCGCATGGTTTGAATAGATCCGATCCTCCCGCTATTGTTCCATAAACCGTGGCTTGGATACGGCACCCCACGGGTTCTATACGATCAATCTATCGTGTGATTATTCCCAACTTCTCACGCTTTCACCAATCACCCTAGTCTGTCTGGACTGTGGTCTTGAGCAGGTTCTTGCGCGAATTCTTCAGTTACAGAGCACCAACTTGTACCGGCCTGAGCCTGGACCAGATGCGAACAATGGTGCCTCCTTGTGCCAGATCCTGTCCATGATTATCTTCAGTGTCTCCTTCTGTACTCCTTAGCAGTTCTTCCCCCACAATCTCAATGAGCTCAATGTCTTCCTCCACAGCCCCTGCATCCGTCCATGGCTTCCCCTGCAAACACAATATTCCATATGCTCCATAATACTGCAGAATTAATGATATTTAAAACATCATTTTTCTTATTATTGACCCACCAATGGGCCACAGATTCAAAGTTGACCTACGTTAATCTCAAAGGGGAAAAGTCCATTTTACTCCCCGAACAATCCACTATGTCTAAATTACACCCCAAACAAAATTTTGGCTCATTTTACTCCCTCAAACAATTTAAGTTGCAATTTCTGTTTTTTGTTTCTCTTTGTACGATTTGAATTTGAAGCTCAAATTTTGCATGATGATAGATGCTATCATTCTCTATATAAATGAAAATATTTTGTATATAATTCTAGAACTATATAATTAAGATGATATTTGATGCTATTAAACTATAAAATATATGTTTCAAATATATATTCTATATTTTAAATGTAAGGTTCAATGAAAACTATCATTGTGCAAAATTTGAACACTAAACTCAGCTTGTACAGAGGAAAATATAAAAGAGAAATTACATAAGAGAGTGTAATTTGGACAAAGTGGATTGTTCGGGGAGTAAAATGGACTTTTCCCATCTCAAAGATACCAGCTACAAAATTTCACATTTTCTGTGCTGTTACACAAGCAAGGAATAAGTGCTCTATGCTTTCAGTTTTAGAACAGAAAGGGCAGATGTTGTCTTGCACCTCTCTCTCCTGTTAGTTAAGTTATATATATATATGCTTTCAATAACTGAAATGAACGGGTTCCAGGTAGTTGCAGAAGTGAATGAATGGAGAAATGGCTGGAAAAGAGGTGGTAGTGATGGATGCTTGGAAAGACTGGGGTATCCAGGTACTGGTACTGTTGAGCTTGGGGCTCCAGGTCGTTCTCCTTGTACTGGCAGAGTTCCGGCGGCGCGTGAGCTCGGGCACGCTCAAGTTCTTGGTGTGGTCAGCGTACATGATGGCCGATGCGACGGCGATCTACGTGTTGGGCCACATGTCGGTGACTAGCAGGTCGCCGGAGCACCAGCTGGTGGCGTTCTGGGCACCGTTCCTGCTTCTGCACCTCGGCGGGCAGGACAACATCACCGCGTACGCCATCGAGGATAACAAGCTGTGGCTGCGACACCTGCAGACGCTCGCCGTGCAGGCGGCTGCGGCTGCTTACGTCCTCTCGCAGTCCCCGATAATCGCCGGCGGCGAGCAGCCCTTGCTCCGGTGGGCCGCCATCCTCATGTTCCTGGTGGGTGCTGCCAAATACGGGGAGAGAGTGTGGGCGCTTTGGTCGGCCACCAGCACGAGCTCAACGGGGAAGAATTACTGCGATAAGTATGCAGTGCAAAAATTTCAAGGGCTAATTAGGCCGCCTGTTAACCACGCTTCGGACACTGAAGTCCACCTACGAATGGCTCACCGGATGTTGGATGTTCCCAAGAGCTTGCTCAAGGAGTCGGTGCTAACTAACACAGCACTTTTTGGTCTTAAGGGATTAAGTTTGTATAAGGTGGTTGAGATGCAGCTCTCCCTCATGCACGACATCTTTTTCACCAAGACATTCGTAATTCACAATAACTGGTACGTCATCTTCATCCATCAGATTTCAGTGGTGGCCACCGCCACGGCACTAGTGCTGTTTCATCGAGTAGCAGTATGGGATGATGATAAGGGTTACGACAGGATGGATGTGGCCGTCAGTTATGTCCTATTCGTTGGAGCCGTCATCACGGAGACGCTGTCGTTGCTGAGGGCTACATTCTCAAGCTGGGCAACCGGCCGAGATATTCGTTTCTCAGTCTTGCCGTGGCTAGCTTTCTATGTCCGACGGTTTGTTTTATCTGTCCGGCGGCTGGTCCGTGCAGCGGACTGGCGACCAAGGTACTGGTCGGCCTCCATGGGGCAACATAATCTGCTACAGTTGAGCTCTCGCAGCAGGTCCAGCCGACGCAGCAAGATCGCAAGATGGTTGGGATTGGAGGACCTATGGAACACATATGCTTACTCATGGTCCATCCCGGTCTCGTCGTTCATCCAGGAGTCCTTGGTGAACCAATTGTCATTCCCGAGATTAGGACAAGTGGTAGATGAAGAAGAAGAAGGACAAGTGATGGTAGATGAAGAAGAAGGCCGGCAAATGGCGGTACCTGATGATGATGGTGATGATGATTGTTATGATTGGAGAGATGAAGAACTAATAAAAAAGGTTTGGACCTTCGATCCCCGACTACAAGCCACGAATCACCATTTTGACCTTGTGGATACTTTCGATTCAAGGGTTCCAAAGAAGCTGAAAACCTGGGGACTGTACAGAGCCGGCCTGAGCAGGAGCCTAGAAGAGCGCATCCTTGTGTGGCACATCGCCACCAACATCTACCTCACCTGGTGGTACAAGTCCAAGGAGCATGGCAAGCAACCCGAGGAGGAGAATAATAACAAGCAACCAAAGGCCGAGGCATACAACATGGAGCATTCCAAGCAACCCAGTGCCGAGGCCGTCGAGGCTCTCTCCAACTACATGGTGTTCCTCCTGGCCTCACGCCCCGACATGATGTCTCCTACCGGCAGCCGCAGGGCGTACCTCGAGATTTGCTATGCTCTCGTTTCCGCTAGAGGCCCGACATACGAAACTGTTGAGGAACTGGCCGGAAAACTGCGGAGCTACGGGGATAAATTGTTGGACGCCACTGAAATATTACCTTGTGACTATGGCTTCGATGATAGATATCGAAATATAATTGAGCGTCATCTCCCACTGACTTTGCAGAATGGATGCAAGCTTGGCGCATTACTCATCCGCGAACACACCGGGGACACGACAGATGTGATTGCCCAGGCCTGGTTGGAGACTCTGTTCTATGCGGCCCAGGGTTGCAGCGCGTATGCCCACGCCAAGCAGCTCAGCAACGGCGGCGAGCTCATCACTATCGCCGCAATTCTAGTGGAGTACTTGAAATTGTGTATCCTCGACTTGCTTTGACGGCCAACTCCCAAGCCATTGACCATCTCAATCTTTCTCGCATTGATGCGTGCAACTTACTATATGCAAACCAATTTGTATCGTGTGGTAGTTTTTTTTTGGTAGTATCTTATATTACCTCTACTGTAATATAACCTACTGTGTAATTTCCCTCCCCCATCTTCTCATTCATGTTTGTGCTCCTTTTTCTTTGCGAACTATTCATGTTTGAACTCTACCGACTTATTAATATTATTACAATCTTTTATCTTATATCTATAGAAATTTACAGTTTGGTGAACACATGTTTATTTATTTGTACTTGCCTTTGTCAGCATTGAATCAAGATGAAATGGTCTGAAATTCTCATAAACGTGCATATGTTATACTCTTCTTGTGAATGGTTTTTGTTTGATGGTGTTCTAAATATGCTGGAGAGTTGCACATCTTTGTATTAAGAAAGAAAGATAGATGACCTATTACAACGCGAAACCCTAAACCCTAACCCTAATACCATTTGGTAACCACCTGTCAGTCTTACACATGGATAGATTGATACGTGAAGTGAACACTACCGGAAAACGAACTATTGCCGTGTGTCGAAATATTCGCCGTGAGCCAGGAGTCGGGCACATGGCGAAAAGGGCCTTCGCCGTGTGTCAAGCGCTTCTGCACACGGCAGAAACAAAGCACACGGCATCTTCACCTTCACCGTGAGCCAAAAGCAAAACACACGGCAAAGGTGTCCGTTTATCACGTGTCACTGTCCCAGCACACGGCAAACCAGAGGTCGTCCCAACAACGTTAACGGCCGTGAGGGTGTCCAATGTGTGTCGTGTGATGACATGTGCGATGAATTGATGATTATGTGATATATTTGTGATGTGTTTGATATATGTACTGTTTGAAATGTAATTGAGGTGACCGGGGCTAAAAAATAGAAAAAAAATAAACCTGATGGTCGTTTTGCCGTGTGTCGGGGACCCGACACACGGCAAGTGACCATACTGGCATTTCAGTTTGGTCACTTTGCCGTGTGGCAGGGTGGGCACACGGCAAAGTGACCATGTATTTGCCATATGCCACACGGCAAAGTCCATATGTCACCGTGTGTCGCGCCTATAGCAATCGGCAAAGCACAAAAATTTTCGCCGTGTGCCACGCATGTTGCACACGGCAAAAGGCAAACTATTTTGCCGTGTGCGTATGATCCGGCACACGACAAAAAAATTTGACGGCGCTGTTATTTTCGCCATGTGCTAACCCTGGCGCATGACAAATACTTCGCCGTGTGCCCGTGCTTTGGCACACGACAAAGACGGCTTTGCCGTCTAGAAATGCCGCCGTCGGGCGTTCGCAGTGGGCCACCTACGGCAAACATGTTTACCGTGTGTTTAGAGACCCTTCGCCGTGTGCCTGCGGCACACGGCAAAAGATCCGTTTCCTGTAGTGGAAGGTGTAGATTACCTAGTACAATACTAAAGCTGAAGTCTTACACGTGGATGATTTCTGTTGAATGGTAATTCTGATATATGTTTTCAGGCCCAAATTGTCATGGAGAACTTGGAAACAAAGAAAATTGTCCTTGTTCAAGGCGAAGGATTCAGTGCCTCGTGTTGGTACAAGACCATCCGAGCTACTTATATCTAGCGATCAGCAATGTCAGTATCTAGCTATCTAGGTGGTTGTGAGTTCAACACCGTGAAATGTCTCTTTTAGAAGGTCTTTAGCAGGAGCTAATTTATTATTTTGGCAAAAATCTGGTTTCAAGGATAATGAATATAGAACTGTCTAATGAAAGAGACAGGTTTAGATGGAGTGAGACTCAAAAGAGTTCGGCTCCCGTGCAGGCCTCCCTGCATATATTAGGTGCAGGGCGAATACCTATGCGACACGTGTCTTTTTTTTGAAGTCTAAGAAAAATTAGAAATTTGGAAACTGTATACACAGAGCCAAATGTGCGCGGAGGGAACGCCGCCAGTCTTCTCCGATGGCAGCAAGCCGAGCAGGTCCCTTCCTTGTGGCTTGTCTGATTCGTACACATTCTACAAAAATTGATGTGATATTGCTTCCAAAAAATTGATTCATGAGACTTGGAGAGAGCCGGAGACGTCATAGCGGCGAATTTCTCATCTAATCCCCATCATCACCAGGTTTGTTGTTCTATTCTGTGACAACCCAATAATCAATCTTAGTATTTGTGGCTAGTATGCTTGAGCAATAAGTATATTCAAGAATCATCTTTGTGTATTGACAGAACATCTTGCTTATGTTCATTCTTCTTGCTGCTCCCATCATTCTTGTTGCGGCAGTTGTTCGTTCTTGAGCCTCCTCTATGACTCCCTCTCGTATCTCTAGTTGAAACAACTGCAATTAGATGAAAAGGTTGGCCTACGAAAATGCGATCCCGACGGCGGCGGAATTTGTTCTCGCTGGAACACACGCGTGACGACGCACGTATTCAGTATAACGAAGATTGGTCTCCAAATTCCTAATTCATATTAGGCCCCATAAAGGACACGTGTTGCATAGGTATTGGCCCTGCACCTAATATGTGCAGGGCACCTGTACCGGAGCTGGACTCGACTCAAAATGAAAAGTTTACGGTTCGCTCTATGTAAAGAGTATTGATTGATACACATGTCATACCTCACAACCACATTATTTGGAAGCTTATCCCCTGAAAATCAAAATTTTTATGTGGTATATGATTAAAGGGGTAACCCTCACAAAAGATAATCTAGCTAAAAGGAGATGTAAGGGTAGTATAAAGTACAGGCGTATTGCAGTCGTCTAGAAATTGAACGGATTCATATGAACTTTCTAAAAATTAAATTACTTAAAAGTTACCTATTTCCTAAGGCGACCTGAATGGTCAACTCAAGTCAAGCTTCTGCCGCGGTCTTCGCCGGATTTTGTAAGTCCTTTGCCGAGTGCCACATCCGACAAAGAGGATACGGTAAAGAAAGTTACTGCAAAGCCCTCTTTGTCGAGTGTTTTTCGTCCGGCACTCGGCAAACAGTTGACGACAGCCAGTCGGTGACACTGGCCGGCGCACGTGAGGGTCACATGGAATTGTTTACCGAGTGTCAGCATTTTTTACCGAGTGCTTTTGTCATGTTAGTCGAGTGTTTTGGATGTGGCACTCGTCAAAAGTTCTAGTTTGCCGAGTGTCCACTCTTTACACTGTGGACACTCGGCAAACACTCAGCATACCGAGTGCTGAGGCCGTCAAGGCTATCTCCAACTACATGGTGTTCCTCCTGGCCTCACGCCCTGACATGATGTCTCCTACCGGCAGCCGCAGCGCATACCTCGAGATTTGCTATGCTCTCGTTTCCGCTAGAGGCCCGACATACGAAACTGTTGAGGAACTGGCCGGAAAATTGCGGGCTACGGGGATAAATTGTTGGACGGCCCTGAGATATCTTATGTCCAACCTTCCGAGTATGGTTTTGACATTGCATCAGATCGTCGTCATCTTCCATTGACTTTACATATTGGATGCAAGCTTGGCGCGATGCTCGTCCGCAAACATGCCACGGACATGACACATGTGATTGCCCAGGCCTGGTTGGAGACCCTGTTCCATGCCGTCCCGGGTTGCAGCGCGTATGCTCACGCTAAGCAGCTCAGCAATGACGGCGAGCTATCGCCGCAATTCTAGTGGAGTACTTCAGAAGGGGAGTCATCTTCTCCCTTTCATAGCCGACGACTGCCAAAGCCATCGACCGAGGACCTCCATCTTCCTCGCACTTACATATGATTACCTCTGTAATAGAATCTCGTGTACATCAGTTTACATCTCATTCATGTTTGTGATCTTTTTCTTCTTTGCCAACTATAGTCATATTTGTGCTCTAAAGACAATCTTTTGTCCTGTATCTATTAAAAAGTTATAGCAATTAGTCAAGGAAACACATGTAGACCAATTAGTAGGATATATGGTGATTGAGTGTTGCAAGGTTACAACTTTGAGAAATGATACTACTTTCATCCCAAATATGCATTGTATTTTTTACCATTAGACTCTGTCTCCCTATGCTCTCGTCAGCACGGGAATCCGGATTCTTTTTTTTTGGAAGAAGTCCTATTTACCTCCTAGAACTCTTACCAAAGTTCAATTTTCCT
>JAUNZO010002216.1:0-46311 GCA_031894775.1 Chloris gayana
ACTCCCTCTCTTTTAAATTATAAGACGTTTTTGACTTTCAGACCTCACGTTTGACCGTTCGTCTTATTCAAAAAATTTGTGTAAATATTATTAATTTGATTATGATTTGTTTTATCAGTAAAGATATTTTGTAAATGACTTATTTATTTGTATATTTGCACAAAATTTTTTAATAAGACGAACGGTCAAACATAATCTCTAAAAGTCAAAAACATCTTATAATTTGAAACGGAGGGAGTATAAGTTAACTTTCAAGTTTCTTTAGTAATAAAACACATTCAACAAAGTATATTAAATAGTCAAACAAAATGAAAAAAATCAATGACAACAATAATTTTGAACCGGATGGATGGAGTATTAGAACATGTACATCGGCCGGTGCCTCGGGAGAGAGAAATCGGTTAGCAGCGGGGTTAACGGATGTAATAGGCGGTGCTAAGGATAGAAAAGATAGCGCCGAAGCCAATCTTTACTCCGATGTCAAGGCCGACTGAATTTGATGACTCAGCAAGAAACAATCAAAACAGAACGCATCAACGGCATCTCAACTACTTTCATGGTGGTGCAACGGATAGAGCTGAAGTTGCTAAGGACAGAGAATAGCGGTTGACTCTAAAACACGGTGCAACCAATGCACATGCTCTTAAACAGTGAGTGGAGCGTCACAGACAAATTTGAACCGTTCTCAGGAACCAAGCTACACTGCTCCTGCCTGGTCTCATCTCTTTTGATTTTGCTGGACGACGTACGCGTTGACGTGTGTGTCTACTAGCTAGTGGCATAGGCCCAAGAAAGAAAGACTCGCATCATCAGTCTCAGCATGCTGCAGCTGGTTTCCTACCAGCTTCACACCACTCACTCACTGTTGAGCATATAGTAGCAACTTGTGTGTGTTTGACTAGAATAGACCATGCATCGTCATGTTCACTCGCTTTCCTCAATCAGCTAAAGATGGTGGTGGCACCCCATCGGACAAACGCGTATGACTGATGACTCAAGAATTCTTCCAGTTGTAAAGTCCGGCAGAATCCGGTAGGATTCCTCAAATCCGGCAGCCTGCTGCTGCTATACCTACACCAGCCGCAGCTAGCAGTACTAACTACATACTCCTGGATCCAATTAAGAAATCTCTCGAACTCTGCATGACTGGGCCTTGCCTAGTTAAATTATGGGACAATTGTGTGGTTGACCCTGTTTTTGGATGCAATTGTGCGATTGACCCCGTTTTTCACACTTTGCATGATTGACCCTGTTTTTCCAGATTGAATAAAGAGATTGACCCCATTCCGTTAAAACCTAGTAACAGTGGTAAATCCATGGTAAGAAGACATATTTACCCTTTGCATGATTGACCCTGTTTTTTTCTTGTAAACTTCATGAATGACCCTACTTTCAACATAAAAAATTCAGTATTATCCATACAAGATTTCAGCAAACAGTTTGAACAAATTTGAACCAAATATTTAAAATTTTCAGCAGCAATTTCACTATAAAAAGGAGCATATGAACATAGCAAACATTATGACATATATCACATAACACTTAAGAACATACCATGCAACAAAGATCCATGTCTCAATATTGTGATACATCCATGACTCAAAATATAGATAACATGAGCACATCCAAGCAATATCCAAGTTGCTAAGCTATTACATCCATTCAAATGCCAAACCATTCAGCTAGCCTACTGCCCCCTCTTCCTCTTCCTCTTCCTCTCACTCTCCCTCTCCCTCTTCCTCTCCCGCTCCCTGTTCCTCTTCTTCTTCCTCCTAAAGTGGTGGATGCACTTTCTTCTTGCACAGGAACTTCTACTAGCCCTTCAGTTGCACTTGTAGTAGGCCTCACACTTGCACTCGGGCCTTGCACTTGCACTTGCATTTTCTTGTCGCACATGTACTTGCACTAGACCTTCACTAGAACTTGCATTTGCACTAGGTCTGAACATGAACAAGAAAAATGTGTTAGCAAATATTAAAGAATATCACAAAGAAAGAACAATTAGTAATAAAAAATGTGAAAAAGAATTACAAAGGTGTGGCTGCAACACTTGGTTGTTGACTCCCTCTTCCAGTTGCATTTTCAGTTGTTGTGGCCCTTCTCTTTTGTCTAGCTGTAGGACCACCTTGGCAAGTCTTGGCTGTGTGTCCTAGTTGATGACATTCTGAACACTCTCTTCTCTTCCTCTTTGTACCAGGCTCATCGGAAGCTTTAATTCTGGATACTCTTGGTCTTCCAGGTTTCCTTCTCAACTTTGGTTTTTTGATTTTATAGCCAAGCTCAACACGTGGCCAAAGATGCTTTGATGTCATTGGAGGGAAAACACCTGCATATGTCTTCTTCAACCTTTCAACAGAGAAGTACTCATGAACAAAGTCATCCATCATCACCTCCCTACTTAGAGTGCCAATAAAAGCTAGTGCATGACTACAAGGCTTTCCTGTGATTTGCCAAGTCCTACAACTACAATATTTCTCATCTAGATTCACCGCGTGCTTGACAGTGGCCACACTTACTTCAGCCGTCCCATCTCCACATTTTAACACCTCATGATACTTGATAGCCTTGCTTCGATCATTTAGCTCATTGACAATGGATGGGATGATCCTACCCTCCATTTCTCTAGCAATCTTGCTTCTTTCGACAAACTTTTCAATGATCATTTGTCGTATCTTTTCATGCATATCCACAATCTGGAATGCTTTTGTCTTGGAGACCCAACTATTGAAACACTCGGATAGGTTGTTATTAATGTAATCTACCTTGCAATCCTCATCAAATTTGCTTCTACTCCATTTGTATGGATGATTCTTCTCCAACCAAACAAGTGCATCAGGACATTGCTCCTCTATCTTGTTCATATGAAAAGTGTACTTGTCAAGCATACAAGTCTTTGCAGCAGCCCACATATTCTGAGAAAACAAAGGCCCCATGTACCTTTTCTTCATATTCTTCCACAAGTGTCTCCGGCAATGCAAAATATGACCCAACTTTGATAATAATTTTCATATCACAGTGAGTTGTCCTACAAGTTACAACAAATAATAGCACATAATGGTTGTCTGTTCCATCCGTAATTCTACTCAACCACAAAATTACTCAAATTTAAAGTAGTGAGCAGAAACATACCTAATCTCCATGTTGAGAAGGAAGAGAAATCGAATGGAGAAACCAGAAATCAACGGATTCGCGGCAGATCGCGTGCCTCCCCTGCCCGACGCGGCTCAAGCACGGCCTCGCGCGCCTGCCCGGCCGCCTCAAGCACCGGCCCACGCGCCCGCCCGGCCGCCTCGCGCGTCGGCCCGCGCGCCACCGGCCCGCCCTGGCCGCCTCGCGAGCTCGCCCAGCCCTGGCCGCCTCGCGCGCCGGCCCGTGCGCCCGCCCAGCCCGGCCGCCTCGCGAGCTCGCCCAGCTCGGCCGCCTCGCGCGCCGGCCCGCGCGGTCCTGGCCGCCTCGCGAGCCCGCCCGCCTTGGCCGCCTCGCGCGCTCGCCCGCGCGCCCGCCCTGGCGTGGCCGCCTCGCGCGCCTGCAGCCCAGCCGCCGTCCTGGCCGCCTCGCGAGCCCGCCCCGCGCGCCCGCGCGGTCCTGGCCGCCTCGCGCGCCCGCCCCGCCTTGGCCGCCTCGCGCGCCCGCAGCCCAGCCCGCCGCCAACTCTGCTCAGATTCGCACCCTGCCGCCCAGCTCGCCCGAGTCTAGGGTTCTAGGATAGGAAAGGGTAGAAATGTCCGTAGCTTACCCTCTGTTTATCCAGATGTGTTTTTTTATTTTTTCTGTTTTCGAAAATTGGATCAAAGCAACGGACGGCATAAACTGGGGTCAAACGGCAAGTTTCGTCTGGAAAAACAGGGTCAATCATGCAAAGTGTGAAAAACGGGGTCAATCGCACAATTGCATCCAAAAACAGGGTCAACCACACAATTGTCCCTTAAATTATAGCTACTAGCAGATTATTAGCAACGACTACAATGTTCTAGTCCAATCAATTCGACCAGTTGTACTTGTACGTGTTATCTTTCACATGCAGCACGAGAGCATGCGATCGATCGTGTGCTTTAGTTGTTGGTTCTTTTCAATCCATCGGCGATGGAGTTGCTTCCTTTCCGGTACATGTATAACATGCACAGCACTCACTGCAAGTGTGTGTACAATCAATCAGCTTCAGCCGTCGCCGCCGTCGAGCTGAAGCTCAACAACTGTGGTTCCGGCACTGGTGGTGGCCCAATGATTATACACGACCTTTTACACTTCATTATATATCGTAGAATGCTACGATCTGTACATGCATGCTAAATGCTACTAACATCTATTATAGAATGCTACGTGTTGCATCTAAATCAATTGAGGCTTGTTTCCTTGTTTGATCTGAATGTGCTTTCTCCCCCTTCTCTTGGATGTAAGACCTGCAAGAGCGACCATTTCTCTAGTATCAACCTTTTTTCCACTTGATAGTCACCCCTTGCTTATTTCCACCCTTAAGATTTTTGAATATCTGTGCTAGGTTTTATCTTTTTCTGGCCTATTTATGCGCCAGCCTAGGTAGTCAGGTGCGAGTGTTCGCCACTTATTTTTCCTTTATTTGATTCTGAATCTTCGCTTTTACTCTTTGCTCGTTTTCACATCTTATCGATGCCAACTACAATATCATAATCAAGTGGAATATATTGGTATGAGGAGATACAATATTCCAAAAATCCCAAAATTAACTCCTAGTATGCTACTAAGTCATTTGTTTTGCTCTACCACAACAATTCACCCAAGAGTCTATTCACATGGCAAATTATGTCAGAATCATAATGTCAGGAAAAAAAGGATAACCTACAATTTTTTCACATAGGAGAATGCATCAAGCTCTAGAAGAATATGTACAATCAAAGCTAACTCATTTTTCACTAAAGCACAATTTCCCTTCAAACTTAGTTCATTAGCTACGGAAATCAAAAGAAAAAACACAATTGTTCATGTCTAACCTATTCGAGGAATATTACCATCTCCAACTCCGGAGCATGTAAACCAAATTATCTTCATCAGAAAATAACAAAAAAATCATAAGAATTGGGATGCAAGGCAACACGCAAAAACTATTTAGCCAAAAATATTACAAATAAAGCACTAAAATGTTCAGTCACTGAACCTTTTTGAAATCAAGGCTCCTGGCATTAGTATCACATCTTGCTTAAGCTCATTCAGATAATATCTGCTTAAGAAGCAATGTAAATGCACGTCTGTTTGGAGTAGGGACTTATGATGCATTCTAGAAACAATTAGTGATATAAACTCCGTTCCACTAGATTATTCATCCCCTGCTTGTTTCTGCCTCTTAAGATTATCGAATCACTGCTAGGGTGACCTTTTTGTTATGGCCTATTTATGCACGAGGCTAGGTATAGTCAATAGGGCGTGTTGGCCACTTCATTTTTCCCTTTCTTTGATCCTCAATCTTTTCTTTTCCGCTATACTCTTTTTGACATCTTATCGGTGCCAACTTTAATATTGTTTTTTTACATCAGGCACTATACCCTTAATATTGACTCGTAGTCGATCATTGAACTTATTCTCACATTCTTTGCCCTCAGACTTGACTGAAAAACAACAAAATCCGCTCATAGCTTGTTTAAATCCCATCACAGGGTCAAGTCAAGTACTCTATTTTTAAGAAGAAGAAATTTTAACCCATGGGAAGTTATACATAACAATGAGTTTTTTTTTTCTTTTCTTTTAGTCATAGTCGGGGTTCAAGTCCTAAGTGGTAACCTCACAACTAGAAATCATGCTCTCGGTGTACAGTAGAAGTGAAAAAAAAAACAGCACTAAATATGGTGAGTAGTTCTATTTTTTTTATATGAAAAAAGATACACCGCATGCATACAACACTTGAAATGTTTAATTCCTAGCCTTCTCTTTTCAGGTGGCCTAAAAACATGCGCAAGAGGCTAGCTACTAACTACTGAGTGAGTGCATTTTAGGAGTGTTGGCCACTTAATTTTCCTTTATCTGATTTGATCTCTCTTGGGCCTTTCCCTTTCTCTGTTCTTTTTACATCATATCAATTGACAAATATTCTTTACATCTATAGGATGCTCGATCTTTAAACATAAACTCCTATTCACCTTTTTTCGTGGAAGAGAAAATCCTAGTCACTTCCATCTTCAAACTTCCTTTTCCTTGCAGTTTGAGGGCAAACTTCAGAGTCTTTGTCCTCCTAAAAACCAACACTTCACGTACTTAATCATTTATTGTAGAATGCAATTTCCTTATAGTAGATAATATAGAGATACACCACATGCATCTAGTATCACCTGAAAATTTTAATCCGTAGCCTTCGCTTTCTTCAGGTGGCTATTAAGTGAGTGCATTTTAGGAGTGCTGGCCACTAATTTCCCTTTTTCTTTCATCTCTGAACCCTTTCCCCCTGCCCTTTTACTTCTTTTTACATCTTATCACTATTATGTGGAGATTATTGTGCGCCCATTTTACCTGGTTAGCTAGTGTGCAACGATTTTGTCCATTGTCTTTCCAAGACAAGGACTATGGTGATTAATTAGGTGATGGTATTACTAGTCGGCATTGCAAGGCGACTGATGGCAACTGCGATGTTTATCCAAACCATGACAGTCCACTACAGGCTGGGTAAGGCAGCACTAGGACCAAAAACAATCGAACCTATTTTTTTAAGTGTCTTCCCTTCATGTTTATCCGTTTTTTGTCGCGTTATTATACAGAAGAGAATACCCTAATGTTACTTCTCCCCTCCTTTTCTATAAGAAAAAATAAGATAAAGAAGGATATAAACAGTATCGGGCCTTTCATTAGCCCACTAGTGAGGTCTCCAAGCCACAAGCGAGTTTCGCAGGACCGTTAAGAGCCACGGGAAATTGATGGGCCTAGCCCATTTACAGGCCCACGGGAGGCCACGGCCTGTAAAAGAGGAGAGAGAAAGTACAACGGAAGAGCTGCGCGCGCGATCGCCTCCATTTTTCCCGCCGTCTGGATTTCTCCCCAAACCAAACCCTAGAGAGAGAAAGCGGAGAGCGGGAGGAGAGAGATTCGAAGGCGAAGGCAGCGGAGGAGTCCATCATCCGTAGAGGAGGAACAAAGGATCGTCGGAGGAGACGAGCGCATCATCCGTCGAGTAGGGGAGGATGCGGGGCGGGACGGTGCAGATCAACTGGCACGACCTGCAGCCAGTACTCAGCCTCGACTTCCACCCCGCCTCCGGCCGTCTCGCCACCGCCGGCGCCGACCACGACGTCAAGGTCAGTCCTCACCTGCTCATGCGCCGCCGTCGGGCTTGCTGCCTCGAAAATTCCTTCCCGTTTTGGCAGCCGCCTCCGCCCATTTCTCACCCTCTCCGCCTTGCAGATCTGGACGATAGCGTCGGATGGGTCGGACAACAAGCTTCCCACGGCCACTTTCCAGAGCGGCCTCGCGCCGAACGGCACTGCCCACAGCTCCGCGGTCAACGTCATCCGCTTCTCCCCTTCTGGTAATAACTCACCATGCCGCGCGAAAATTTCATTCTTTGAGCTTAATTATGATGTCTTTCCCACTTGTATTTATTTGCTTATGTCCTTTTACAAAATTTGAATGCTGATAAACTCTATTTGAGCATTCCCATATGTCTAACTAACGCTGTTCCCCGCATTGATTATGCAGGGGAGTATCTCGCTTCCGGTGCTGATGGTATGTTCAATTTGGTGTTTAGGAGTACACGTCAAGTCATAATTACTTGAACCTCTTCCTTTTTTTGTGTGGATCAAAACGGAGAATTTCATTCCCTGATTTTGGTGGCGTAATTTGCAGGTGGCGGTATTATTCTGTGGAAATTGCATTCCACTGACGACGGAGAGGCTTGGAAAGTACACAAGACGTTATTGTGAGTTCTATCTTCTCATCTGAGAAGTCGGGTGGAAGAGACATCTCTTAAATTAGCCCTCCTATTTTTAAGTATTCTAATTTTCAATGCCCTGATTTGTTTTGCAGGTTCCATCACAAGGATGTTCTAGACCTGCACTGGTCGCACGACAGTGCATTCCTCGTTTCTGCATCAGTTGATAACACTTGCATAATTTGGGATGCTTACAAAGGTAACTCCAAACCAGCTGGTGCTACTTGGTTTGCAACATCACATGTTTATGCATCTTATATGGTTCATATGCAATGCCATTCTCAGGAACGGTGCACCAAAAGTTGGAGGGCCATCTGCATTATGTTCAGGGCGTGGCATGGGATCCCTTGGGCCAGTATATCGCTTCACTGAGCTCTGACAGAACATGTAAGATATATGCAAACAAGCCTCAAGGAAAATCTAAGAATGCAGAGAAAATGAACTTTGTTTGCCAGCATACATTGGTGAAGATTGAAATTCAAAATCATGATGATTCCAAGGTTTGTTTCATCTAAACTAAATTTGCACTGAATTTGAGCAAAAGCAATATAAGATCCTTTACCTTGCAGCCAACAGTCAAATCTCATATGTTTCATGATGAGACACTACCATCTTTCTTCCGGAGGTTGGCATGGTCACCTGATGGATCTTTTCTAGTATTACCAGCAGGTATGTTCATTTTTTCCATTGGCAATATAATAGTTATTTGTGCATATCTACTCATTTGCATAAAATCACTGGTTCGTACGTTTGATAAATTATGTTTTCTAGTTGGACATAATTTTAGCCCATTTTCAACACATTCTGCCATCTTAAACTTCAGGCCTTTTAATAGGTTCCTCTCTTTTTCTGTCTTGATCAGGTCTTTCTAAACACTCATCTGAAGTGATTAATACTGCTTACATAATGGCAAGGCGGGACCTCTCAAGGTATAAGATCTAATATTTCAAAGAGTCAGATGTTTTCCACTTAATGTATAAAGAAATGGATCAATTTGGTATGAATTTGAATGATCCTTAAACTTATATTATGTGAAAAATGAAGCATCAGATAACCTTACAAGTTAGTTTTTGTGTATATATAAATCTATTTACTGCATCCTTGTCACAGAAGAAATCAATTTACTGCATCCTTGTCACAGAAGAAATCAATTTACTGCATCCAAATGTAAGTTATAAATGTGAGATTGAGTCCTAAGTTTAAGAAGAAAATTGTATGAAATTGCTTTGTTGCTGTAGATTGTTGAAAACTGCCTTTTCTTTTATTGAACCCGCAGGAGAGTTGCATAACATTTCATTAAGAAGAAAATAGTATTACAATGAAAGGCACTAGGCCCCATCCTAAAATCCCTACTCTCAGACACACACACCCAAGTTCTACTTAATGCTATCGTGTTGTGTTGTTATTCACTTATTCTTTTAGGTTACCTACTTTCTTTGCACTGCAGACCTGCGATACAACTCCCTGGAGCTAGTAAAGCTGTAGTTGCAGTGCGCTTCTGCCCTGTTCTTTTCAAACCTCGTGGCTCTAACTCAGGTACCTCAATTTTATGGCAGCTTTACTTAGCTTTGAGGTCCTCAGATTTTTGTTGCAATGAAGCTGAATCACACTGAAAACGTTGCAGATGGTTTCTTCAAGCTTCCTTATAGGATTGTATTTGCTGTTGCTACTTTGAATTCTCTATATGTCTACGACACAGAAAGTATTCCCCGATATTAATACATGCCGGTCTACATTATGCTGCCATTACAGATATTGCATGGTGAGCAATTGCTTTTGCCTTTTAAATCTCCTATATTTAGTTGACTTTGTCTTGTATATGTTGACTTAGATTCATTTTTACGACCTGTTTCTGCTCAGGTCTTCTGATGCTAAGTACCTGGCAGTGTCATCACGAGATGGCTACTGTACTATAATAGAGTTTGAGAATGACGAACTGGGGCAGCCTCATATTCTCTCTGGTATATCTGCCCACTCAATATCTTGCACCCTTCTTTTTCTTTAGTGGTGAAATAGTGTTGCTCCTTGGAATCCATACATTTCACTTGCAGAAATTTTGTGTTTTCAATGTATATATGAATTACAGTGAAGTGTGAATTTTTCCTGGACAAATCATTTTTCTGGGGTGTGGGGGACTAGATCACCCACATGAACATGAAGGACAGTACAAAATTTTGGGAAGAGAATAGCTGGGGAACCAGTGATATGTTACATTCATGAGATGTTCACGTCAGGACATGAGAAGATTTAAGGTTTAAGACGATTTCAGAAAACTTGTAGTGTTCACTACTGAACTATATGACGATCCCAGTAAGGCAGTAACCTTTGGTGTATGTACCACGGTACTGCAAGCAGTTTGCAAATAACAATTGAAATGGGCGCTGACTTGTCTAGAACAAATTTACATGGTTTTGTTAAACATCACCTGCTGAAAGGCTCTATAGCTTGTACTATTTATCATCTGAACTTTATTCCTCACACCACTTAAATTGGACCTTAGTCTCCACTTTAGCAAAATTGTCTTTTTTCCATTTTACGTTTTCTTGCTTTAAGGCATATCTCCAGATATATGTACCGAAATTTGAATTTGAATATTGGATTGATACCATTTGCCTGTCTTGTCCTTACCTCTTCTGATTTGCATTTTCTGGAAGGACACTCTTGTAACATGGTTTAATTCTGAAAAAATCTCTAGGAGCAGGAAAAGTTACTGGACAAAATATCACATGTGAAAAGAAGCCTTTATTAGGGGATAACATGGAAGTTGATCTTCAAACAAGCAAACTTAAAATGGAAGCAAGCCCTGTGACTGTAGGAGAAATGACACTGCCACCAGTGTTTGCTCATGACGGCATCACATTGAGTAAGCTAAATAGTAAGAATTTAATTCTGCTGCAATTAACTTTTTAGCGGAAGCATTTAGATCTCTGTTATTATCACAAGGTGCAAAATCATGTTTAATGGTTCAGAAATTGAGTCCTGCACTCATGTGCTTTTGCTCACCTTCTGTTTTATTCCTATATCAAGATAGTATTCCACTCATGATGCTTGAAAGAGATAATATGGAGACACATTCTGTGCTTGGGACCATACTTTGCTATTGATAATTCTGTGACCACTAAAGCATGTAATTGACAACGTTCTTATTAAATTTTGCTAGAGTTTCGTTTGCAAATTAATGTCTCATGAGACAAGATGAACAATGTGTTCCAGTCACCTGAATTGAATCATATCTATGTACATCAGACCTTCCTTTCTTAGATGGTTCATATGCACATTCTTTACTTATTTTATCGTACATTTTTCTGGAAGACAGCCTGACAAGATTCAAATCTTGAAAATTCAGGAACAGGTGAGCTTGCTGAAGGAAATATGGCCTGTGAAAATAAGGAGCAGGCCACAGTATACAATATGGAAGTGGATGCTGGTGCCAACAAAGTTAAGACTGCATTGAGTCCCATGGCTGTTGAAGTGACAACACCACCAGTATCGACTAAGAGCAACGCATCAAGTAAGCCTACTAAGAAGCGAATCACACCAATTGCAATTAACTAACAGAAGTATTTAGAATTTTGGTATCTTTTGTAGTGGTGACAAGTACTGGAAACTAAGTTTAGGTTGCCTTGTAAAGTTATTCAGTTGCAGCCATATGTTAACCTTCTATCCGAGTGCTATAAATTATTTTCCTGCTATTGACACAATGCCACAACGGGGAATGTGAAGAGAGATGTTGTGTACGAGCACAGCTTATTATGACACATCTTGCTGCCAATCAGCCACTGGCCGTCCAATTTGGCTGTTGGGGATCTTGTGAATCTAATTGACAAATGCATTCACACATAATTTGCACAGTTAAAATTCTTACAGGAATAATTACACATTGAATCCAATCATATGGGGTCTCTGACTCCCTTATTTTTTCAGTCATATGAAAGAACATAGAATCTTATCAAACAAATTAAATGCATGCAAGGGTATGGATATGGCTATGATTATTGCCTCGAGCTGAATGGCTTTTGGTATAGACAAACTTGGGCAGATGGTAGCATCATGTTCTTATGACTTCAATATGTGCGCCTTTGATTTTCCGTACTCCTCTTCTTTCCTATCTGCTGTTTCAAACCTGATATCTTCATCTTCTGAAAGTACCTCAATTTTGTCTCCATGAGGTCCTGGGACAATCTTCTCCTCTATATGCTTGTGACCTGTGACGTTGATGAGCTCTGTCTTCTTCTCTTCTTTGCCCTCATGTTTCTTGTGCCAGAGCCATGAGCTGTGGTGCGAAGTCTTCCCTGCTGCTCCAGTTTTCGATGATTCTCCTATGGTGTCCTGCTTGTTCACTGCCTCTTGGAATTTTATGTCCTCGTCTACTGTTAGCTTGATGGCCTTGGCACCTTCAGGACCTGACATAGTGTCCTTGTGGACATGGACATGATCGCTAAAGTTCAGAATCTCCGACTTCCTCTCTGTCTTCCTCTCCCTTTTTTTCTTGTGCCAGCAGAAGAGAGCAGCTAGACATGCCAGCAGGAGCAGACCACCCAGTGAGACGAACACCACAATGATGACAATGTGGTGCGGAGGGCTAGGAGGTGGTGGCACGGGTGTTGGTGGATTGATATGTGGTGGAGGTGGGGCTAGTGGGCGCGGTGGTGGCGGTGCTTGAGGACGAGGAGTTGGCGGTGGTGGCGGTCGAATGGGTGGTGAAGGCGGCGGTGGAGCACGGCGAGGTGGCGGTGGGGGTGAGGAGGGTGGAGGAGGGGCGCGACGGGGCGGTGGTGGAGGGGAGCACGGCGGGGTGGTGGCGGTGGCGGTCGAATAGGTGGTGAAGGTGGTGGTGGAGCACGGCGTGGTGGCGGGGGTTGAGTGGGCGGTGGTGGAGCACGCCGCGGAGGTGGTGGGGCTCTAAAGGGTGGCGGAAAACGTGGCGGGGCTTGTGGCTGCTGTGGTGGTGTCGGAAAATTTGGATTGGGAGGGAAATACGGGTTCGGCGGGTAATATGGATTTGGAGGGTAATACGGGTTGGGAGGAAAGTAAGGGAAGCCCAAGCCTGGAGGGTTGGGGTTCAAAGCCATTGGATGGATGAGCTAGGATATTGCTCGCTGCTGCTGTAGTGAGAGGAGCTGAGTGAGTTGTGCTGTTGATCGTGCGCTTCATATTTATATGTGGAGATTGGGGGAAGGAGTGAAGATTTGAGCTGCAAGTGACTTGGCTCCTATGTTACGGCTTGAGCTGGGTTTGCTTCCAAACAATGCGTTCCTTGGCCTCAAAGCCCGTGTGGCTGGCAACCCTTCTCTTTTTGGGTAATGATATATAGCTAGGCGCCTAGGTTTGCTTTTGGCCCGCATGGTTTTACATCCTTAAATCCTAATGGAACGCATCCGACACAGAAGCATAATAACGTTCTTTATTTGGAATGGAGTAGGCATCTTGTATTTTCGGCAACGGCCTTTGTGTTTTTGTGCTCCCACATGCGCATGCTTGGCTTGAGGTTCTTGTGATGAAGGGGTCGATCATTTCAGTGGAGAACGACCGTTCTTTCGGCCGGTCGCATGCAATGCAATCCCCAGTGTTGACAGTCTACGAGCTAGCTTGTAAGCAAATGACACCAATTCTATTTGAGTGTGTTGTAAGGCACGTATGAAATCAGAGTTGCTATCATGCGCAGAACTGATGTGCCATGGATCGGCATCATAAATCGTAGAGCATCATGTCAATTGTAAGTGATCTTCATATCGTAAATACAGGTCACCATGCACCATTTCGTCATGATCAAACCGTCAGAAGCGAGGAACATATCCACCGTTGTTGCAGAAAAGAGAGCACTGTGCGCATCTTTTTAGTACAGAGGAGAAAAATGCAGGCAGAAAATCGAGGGGTGATGCACAAGCTGATATTTGAGCTGATTCTGATTTTTTTTCCTGCTTTAGACAAATTTAACGTTTTTTCTTTAGACAAATTTGGACGATTCTGATTGTCTAGATGGGAATTTGGGCTGATTCTGACTCCAGGCTGATTACGGATCCTGCTCGGATCAATATTACTAAAATCGAAGCCCACTTGCAAACTAGGATCCTTCGGTTGATTGTGTGTTCGGGCTGGGAAGTGATCTGTATGTGGCCAGTAGAATACAAGGCCTACTCTGCCGAGTATTCAAGAGTTTCTTTTTTTTCTTTTCCCTTTTTGCAAGGAAGTTTCTTGTCTCCAAAAGGGGCAGTACTAGATGCCTAGTCTCTTGAGGAGCTGGTATGCTATTTCGAGAACATGAACACAACAAATTTCACTACTGATACCAAGAAAGCTAGGCGCCCTTTTACCCACTATTAATCGAAGCTAAGGTGATTTGGAAAGGTGAAATAGCTTGTACTAATAGAATGTGGCAGCATCTTTGTAGAGATTCCTCGGGCCATATTCGACCACTATTTTGATGATGTTCAGGTTGGGATTGTATTGCATGTCCGACATGCACTTTGGTCTTCCCTCTCCCAAAGCCATAAAAGGCATATCACACGCAGCATGGACAGAGCCATCACCATCACAACAACAACCATCTCTCTCTCTATCTCCCTCTCTGCGCATGGCCTGGCGCGTATGGGATTATGGGTTGCCTATATGCAGCGAATAATTCTGACCAAGAAAAACTGCAACTAGTTATTCCCTCCGTTTTTGCTTTCAGATACTACGCTTGTCTTATTCAAAAAATGTGTGTAAATATAAAAATAAATAAGTCTTTTTTAAAAATATATTTAATGATAAAACAAGTTACAATAATATAAACAATATTTGCATAAAAATTATGAATAAGACGTGATGTCTAAAAGTCAAAAACATCTTATAATTTGGAACTGAGAAGGAGTACAACTTACAAGGAGTTGCACAATGACCTGCACATGAGGATCGGATGCAGGGGCGGGGCTGAAGAACAACAATTCGAGGGATGTCCTTTCCCTCCCTTTCTGCCCAATCATGACCCGCCCGATTTTGAGGTTATTCGTCCCTATTTGAATCCTGTCTGTTACCATTTGAAATTAGTTGTTGCATGCATTTCTAGTCTGTATGCCTAGATACTGTAACTAGCTAGGTCGAAGAGATTATTCAAGCAAGCCCGCAATAAACAGGCACTAAAACTTCAAAACAATCTTGTTGATTATTTCCTCAACTCCGATCTAGTATCTTAAATAGATTTTTTTTAAAAAAATAAATTTGGTGGCTTCTCAAAAAAGGAAATTGCAGGGCATGCCAAATCATTTATGTGGTAGAATCCAAGTGACAACTACAGAGAGCCGTATAGCCCCCACGAAACTGACGTGGATGCTGACGTGCACAATTCCTGCAGGCCAGCCATGTGTGGTCCACCACGTAGATACCAGTACTCTAGAAGCTAGCTGCTTCTTGCCTTGTACGTAGAACCGTATATGAATATGCCCTACGGTACACTACGCGCGGCTTCACATTATTCATACGTACGTACATCGCGCGTGAAGTAAAGGAAAGGACCACGGACCACGCTCTCTATACAGAAATAATGTACACGGACCTGCATGCACGGACAGCTGGACGGACGTTTTGTATGGCTCCACAAATATTACCTTGTTATAAAGTTCAATTCAGAGAAATCTACAGTAATTAACAACTTTGTTAAAGTGCGAGAGATCCAAATTCACAAACAAATACTACTCCCTCCACCAGAATATTTGGCATTCTAGACTCATTTATTTTTTTCCAAAATGTTTGTCATTCAAGACACCTTTCTCTCTTCTCATGTTCCTCTCGTTTCTTGCGTACCTACTTTATTCCTTCTCTTCTTAATCTCCATATCCAGGAGCTAGAATGCCAAATATATTGGGACAGAGGGAGTAGCACAGCGCGCATGCGATCGATCCCAACACCCACGTTGTCACGCGTCCACTAACCACTATGAAATACTCCATCCATTCAGGAAATGATGTCGTTAGAGAGCATCTCCAATAGTCCTAAAAGAATTAACCTCTAAATTGTATTTTTGTTAGTTGTTCAAAAATTGTTAGGGGTAATTTTTCTTACCTCTAACAATTTCTCCTAAAAACAGATCAAGAATAATTTTGATTAACATTAATTCTTTCGAAAATAGAATGATTGGAGCGGTTAGTAGAATTTCCATGTCCAAAACAAAGTCAGTTCCCCAAATAGATGTTGTAATTAATAGACATGATGAGGATGTGATTCAACTTGAACTCGAATGCATGCTTAGCTAGCCACTTTTTATCAGCGATGTCAGTTTGATAGCTAAGAATTGTTTGTAGGTCAAAGTATACTACTGCCAAGAAGAAGCACTTTGAAAGTTTTTTGCTGTAGCAAAACATATAAATAGTCTCAAGTTATTCCAAAAAAATTACACATTCAGAATCTATGTCTTGGAAGTCAACAATATTTGATGAACGGATGGAGTAAGGTTGTTTTTGAGGATGTAAAGCTCGAGGATTGTGTACGTTATGATTTTTTGGAAAATATTTTTGCCTGTATATGCAGATCATGCATATAGCACTCCCTCTGTCTCAAAATATTTGTCATTCTAGCTTTCTACTAGGTTTATTGAACATTCTATAAATCTGGACATCCTAAAACACGAATGACAAATAAACTGGGACGGAAGGAGTGGTAGATTATAAACAAATTAAAAGTGTTGTTTCTATGCACACGTCGTATATAGAAAAGTGTGCATGAAGGCAATAAGGCGACCCTGACCTGCCGGCTTGGGCATGCATGCTTATTCTGTTTCTTGGTTGATTCAGTGGGCAGGCGACAGATCGATGGAGCTGCTGCCTAGTACGTACGCGATCCATCGTTTGGTAGCAGCATGCAGTACGTGTATGCTTGCAGGCCTGCATATATGGATGTCAATGATAAACCAAGCACACAGTCCATTAGAAAGATACAAAGATCCTAGTTCCGCTGGGTCCCACCGCAAAAGATCGTCGATTGAGCGGGCCACCGTCCTTGTTCGATTCTTGCGTGGTGCGTGGTATTGTACTTTTGCAGAAGATGATGATGGGGTCCATGTATTAAGCATGCTCTCGAGACATATATGCCGTGAGTGACTGCACTAGTTGCTACTCCCTTCATGTCAAATTAGGTGACGTTTTGGAGCCAAGCACAAAGATTAAGGAGAGAGTGTAGCAGCATTTAATAGCAACAGCAGAAGCGATTAGAATGGATCCCATGCTCCGACTCTCCCAGCACCCATGCATCAAGCGGGCTCCACCAGGGCACATCCACTAGCAGCATCGCACACAAATACTCATAGAGGATCCCAAACTGATGGCTTCACGTGGTGTACGACGCATAGGAAAACGAGAACGTCAAGTAAAATGGCAAAACCTCATGCATGTAAAACATCAAGTAAATTGAGAAGGAGGGAGTATATTGATACAGAAAAGTCCTACTATATATCCGGCTTTGGCGAAAAGTCACTGTACGTAGTGTACTAGTATTATGCATGATGTAGATACTGGCAACTTCAATGCGTTTTTTAAAAGAACTTTTATGGTAGACCTAAAATAAAGAGTATCCGAGAATGTTATACTCATATATACAACTCAAATTATTATAGAAACTAGATATCATCATTTGTAAACTTTAGACACTTGACTATACTAATCTAGTTGGAACAAAGTTGAACACTATAGCTGAACTTATAACAATTTCCTATAATAAATACATATATAAATGCTTGTTGTTGATTTATTTATTTAAATCATAAGTGAATTGTACACATTTTCCCATTAGCTTAATTAAGTTGTTAGGTGCAACTGATTAGTGCATATTAACTTAACATGGTATCCGGCTAGAGGTATTGCGTCAAGCCTTGGCGACAACATATTCCACTATGTCGCTCCTATTTTCACGTTTGGGCTCATGAGAGTTACACGTGAGAGGGAGTGTTGCACACCTTTTCCATCAGCTTATATTGTGTTGGGTGCGACTGTTTGATGCATAGTAACATAACACCGTTGTTCTAATCTCTTTATATTATAACCTCCTGGAAGAGCAAAATCTCTTCGAGTACGTAGTAGTAGTCTAGTACTCTGGTGTTGGTGATTCCTGTAGCTACTTAATTTGTTTCATAATGTAAGCATTTTTAAAGCTAAACAAAGTAAGTATTCATAGAATTCTGAAGTAAAAATACTCAAGCAAGAAAAATCATATATGCTCCCCGTTTTACCTCAACTCACCAGATACTCACTCAGCCACCAACTCATCAATTTTTATCTTTTTTTCAAAAGTTCCAGAATATTGTTCGGCTATATTAATAAGGAGAAATAGAGTTTACATGCGCAAGAGGCACATACACACCAATCCTTGACCAACCGGACCGGCTGGCAAGGCCAATAATATAAGCAACTACTATTCATAAGGAAAAATAAGTTTACATGCGCAAAGAGCCGCATACACACCAATCCTTGACCAACCAGTCCGGCTCGCAAGGCCAATAATATAAGCAACTACCTATCTTCATGCGGCGTCCACTCAGATCACCGAATTTTATCTTATCGATAGAGATGTTTACATTGTAGATAAATTTTTTAATGCTTCAAATGTTTATATTGTAGACGGAAGGGAGTACATAAAACAGTCTCTATCTCGACTATATGTTGTGCTTGTGCATTGTTCATAAGCTGCGTGATTGATTGTGACGGTTCAGTAGCATGACACATATGCATGCCACCAATCGATCTGATCCGGCCCCAGGAGTAATGATAAAGTTGTTGCATTTTCAATCGACAGGGAAGCACAGACGGCCGATAAATTCGTTGCACTACTATATGCATTCAAGAATGCAGCCGCGAGCTGTCTGCAGGCCTGCACTGCGCCGTACAATATTACACTGTTCACAGAATCAATCAGATCGCCGTCAGTACGTTTACTGTATTGTGTCGTCGGTGAGCTGGGTAGTGATTCAGCTTATTGTGGCATGTAGTAAAAACTTTTCTTAAAAAAATTGCGAGGATATAGCAACAACTTTGATCTTACACTTTCAAAGTAACAAGGGTATATATCCCTTCGAAACAAATTAAACCTTTGTATAAGCGCAGGCAGTGCTCAAAATCAAATACTCAATGATGGCAGCACCAAATGCTACATAATAATTCCTTTTTTTATTTGTCCTAAATTCTGTTTCCGTGAGATCCATGGAAATAAAGAGGATACTATATAGCGCAGCAGAAGCATGCTGCAACCGCAGTGAGTGAATATGGACGGCATGCATAGCTCAGCGAAGGCCATGCGTATGCATTCATCTCCGTTTCATGATTGGCTCCTGTCAGTAGCGAAATCTGTACGTATATGTAATCAGTGCAGTGTATACCTCTCCGCCGGTCTCTCTACCACAGATAACCTTTTCTATTCAGATGCCTCATATACATAGCTTCCTTCTTCCTTTGGCTTCTTCTTTATTAATTTCTTCTCCTCATCTTCCGGAGTAGACTGTAAATAAATCGATGAAGATTTAGTCTTCTTCCATTAAACGAGGAAGAAATCAAAGCCGACTGTAAATCGTCTTGAATCTCCCTGTGATCCTCACCTTTCTTTCTTAAGAACATGTGAGATAGACTTGTAAAAAAAATGTGAGATACATTATTTGACCAAAAGAGAGATGAGATATTTACCATCTTTCAGAAAATAGGTGATGCATGGATCGTCACAGTGCTCCTATCTTATGAAGGTACGGTTCTTCTGACATTAATTAGTAGACGACCTTTGCTCAATGACCAGTCGAATAGTAGTATATGCTTTTCACCACCTACCATTTTCTCTCTTTCATATATTCTGTTATAAGCGTTACTCTCTCCGTACAAATTTGCACTATAATGTTTGTCATAATGACGACAAAAAGGGAACATAGTAGTACGTGATAGAGTGAATAATCGATTGAATGGAAAATGACATGAATGTCAAACTTTTAGTGTTCAAATGTTAATCAGAGTTGACAAATAAGAGGGAGCTGGAGGGAGAGAAAGGGAGAGAGAGGGAGAGAGGCCATTACGTGCAGCCTAACAATATGGGCAGCAATGCAATGCAATGCAATGAAATGTGATTGCGAAAGCGATGTCGGAGTGGTGGGCAATATGGCGGCGGATAGCATGGCAAATTTGCGTGCGTGAAAAGTTGATTAAAGTGGGCATGTCAGTGCGGTGAGACTCGCAACCGTACTGAAGCATATGTGCGTGTGTGTGCATTGCATGCATGTTTAGTCTCTTTCGGAGATAAAATGTTGATCAAATAAATTTCTTTTTGGGCGAGAACCGAACTATGGTAGCGTTTGGATCCAGCTGACTAAAAGCAAAGTGACTAAAAGGCATTTTAGTCTGTTTTAGTCCCTGGTCTGGCTAATGGGACTAAAGGCATTTTAGTCTGTTTTAGTCACTCTGTTTGGATGTTTAGTCAGTAAAGGGACTAAATTTTAGTCACTTTCATTTTAGTCCCAGTGAACCAAACGGCACCTATATATGGATCTGGCATAGAAAGTGTCCAACAGTACATTCTCTTTCCGATCATGCGACACATATGTTTATAAATGTGTAATTTGGACACAATCGCTCAGAGCATCATATATATAGCTGAAAAGTGATTGAGTTTTTAGCTGAAATAGGAAGTTCATTATTTTAGAAAATTTCGGTCGATTAATTTTTCTTAGGATTTGAAACCACTAAGATTGATGTTATATTATTGTTTCTGAAGATGAAAAATACATGCATATGCAACAATACAGTGGGCAAAAATCACCAAGGATATAGTTATAAGGTGGCTTTTGATTTAACTTTTTTTATTTACGTTGTATCTCCATGTGGATGTGGAGATTGAAACAGTGCGCACTGTAATACTGCAGGACGTCCAGAAAATTTATTTTTAGCTGAACCACGGGTAGACATGTTATATCAATATGTCAGAAGGGAAATGATATATCATTTTGTCTAGCTATAGCCACCGCATGTATTACCATTTTATGCTAAGCAGAGCACAGGATCATCTTAGTTCTGATCAAAGCTAGATTGATGAGATGCTCACCTTGGTCGTGCATGATGATGTTATAAATTTGGGTAATCCGATTATTATTGCACGATTTAAATCCATTTTGTATTTGGCTCATATGAATAATAACCAAATCGTGCAGAAATATGTATAGGTGATGCATAATCCTATCTTTTGTTTTCCTACATGGGAAAAGTACGATTACAACAACAATTTATGCCAACTTATCATCTGTTTTCTCAGTATAGCATGTATCCCATTTGTTACAATCATCCTTTTAATAAAGTTGCTAGCTTCTTTAGCATGAAATGAATAGTTTTCACAGAGGAAAACATGGCAAATTTATTTTTGATGCATCAAGCTAACAGAGCATGGTTTCAGTAACCTATCAACAAATTGAAAAAAAAATATAATGTCTCAATAATTTGAGGAATCACATAGTGTTGCTCTTTGACCCAATTGCAAGAACAAAAAGTCATGCATATATGAAGCACTAAAAAAGGTATTAACATCAGTCAACAATTAAACCAGATCGATATTCTATTGTCCTACACCGAAATAAAGTAAATATGAAGACTCTCTGGTGTATCTATTTCCCTTTTTAAGGGAAAGTGTGCCTTGTCTTTGAGAGGACTTTTGCATAACATGTAAAGATCAAATTAATAGTGCAAATTTCACTCTAGAATCCAGTATATAAAGAAATTTAATATACAAAATTTTGTGGGGCTAGATGTGTTTTTGCCTTCCAATTTGGAGATATTAAATTCATGAAATAGGTTAAAGAAATCCATAGATTCATATGAGAATGTAATGAATTGATACATCTTTGTTTCTTCCGTGTACCACCGAGAAAATAATGTGTCATCTGTGGCATACAAAGGATAGAGACAATATATGTAGTTACAAAAGAAACATCAGATTTTGGAGGGGTGAATGAAAGAGTGCAACTAGGCCTTTGGATGGCAAAAATGGAATATCATCATGTCGGAAAAGGCCAAATATCACAAGAAAAATGAGTGTATTCTCTCCAACTAGCAGCTTCAAGTTGTAATCGAGAGGGTAAGTTAACATTATGAAAAAAAAACATGTATGTGGCATCTGAATTATATAGTGCATCACAGTTACATGAAATACCAAAGCAAGTGGAAGTAAAATTAGTCATGGTGGCCTTGCTAAGTGTAACTTACTTTCATCGCAAAAAAAAAGCTAGCATAACTTACTTAGCAGAATATATAGAGCCAGTAAGCATATACTAGTACTAATTAATCTGTTGAAGATGAAGACAAGAAACATACACAGTGCATTTCTGATGACGCATGCAATGGAATTTCTGTAGGGGATGAAGAATACAAAAAAGAAATGGTTGTGTCATTTTTTCATGGGTACATGAGCAGTGCAGGCGCAGGCTACAACAAGTCTAGGCTTTGCTTAGGTAAGCATGATACGGTAGACTAGGATAGAGGTGGTGATGCACAGCTTTTGGATGGTTGGTTTGGCCGTCCTTGGAACTCCCTCTCTCCAATTACCGAATTATTTTTTGGGTGCATCGAATTCAGCACCTCACCACTCATCACTGATGACGGCACTGAATTTCTTGCACCAATAATTCCTTCCCGTCTCCTCCGCTTACTTGCTCGATCTCAGCTTGTGCTTGCTGCTAGCTACTGATGGTATATCTCTCTCTCAGTCTCAGATAAAAAAAATCAATTGCTTTTTATCTGTACGACTAGTAGCTTGAATCCAAACAAAATTTTCAGGAATGGAAAAAGATGAGCAGCTGGTGCTACCGAGTAACCGACCAATAAATGTGAATGGATGGAACGGAATCACATGATGCTGAACCAGAACTCGGGTCAACAAGCCTGTGAGACAGAGGCTGCAGGCCTGCCACCTTGACACAAGACGCAACACATCATGCATATGCATGCAGCCAGAATTTTATACTGCTATCGAGTTTTTTGTTTGCTTTGGATTTTCTTTTGGAACCTTCCTCCAGGAAGCAAAACTACTTGCTCATTCAGGGGACGGAAACAGCTGATGGTCGAAGTAAAAACCCTAGCATAATTAGTGCTCTTTAATTACTTTGATAAAAATAAAGGGCAACACCAGAATGAAGATTGAGATGGAATAACACATACTGCTACGAAGCAGCTATATATAATCTCACCACACACAGGTGTGGAGATGGATTGTTGGAGAACAGAAGATGAGAATTGCTCAAATCAAAATTACCTCTCTAGCTTAGTCATTCCATCCATCCTAGCTAAGTATAGCTAGTTAATCAGTGCATTCCATGGCTGCTCTGGCCGCCGGCGCTGCTGAAGCCGAAGCCCAGGGCCGCGTGCGCGCCGCCCATGGACGAGGAGGACGAGGAGGAGGTGGGCCCATGGACGTCGACGGGCCTGACGAGCCCGGCCCAGTCAATGAGCGGCCCTGCTGGGCCCAACGGGAGAAACGGCCCACGCGCACCGATGCTGCTGGGCCCGGCCGCCGCCGGCGGCGGAGGGAACTGCTGCTGCTGCGGCGGCGGCGGCTGGTGCTGCAGGTCCTGCACCTGGCGCTTGAGGAACTTGATGTAGCGGATGGCCTCGTCGAGCATGGAGGCCGTGTCCATCTTGGTGCCGCCGGGGACGAGGCGCTGCAGGATGCGGATGCGCTCGCTGATCCGCTCGCGGCGGTGGCGCGCGGCGACGCTCTGCGGGTCGTCGCTGATGCGCACGTTGCGGCGGCGCGGCTTCTTGATGGTGGCCGGGTCGATGTCCACCGGCTGCATGGCCGCGATCCGGTACATCATCTCCTTCATGGCGCCCAGCTCCTCCTCCACGTCGTCCGTCCCCTGCTGTGGCGGCTGATCTCCGGCGGCGGCGGCGGCGTCCTCCTCCTCGTGCTGCTGATGGTGGTGGTGGTGCTCGATGTCGAGGCCCAGCTGGTGGTGGAGGCGGTGGTGGTGCGGCGGCGGAGGGAAGAGGGAGGAAGAAGGGGAAGGATCCAAGCTCGGGTGATGGTGATGGTGGTGGTGGGGATGGAGAGGAGGGTGGTGGTGGGAGGCGGAGGAGAGGTGGAAGGGTAATGGCGGCGGCGGCGGCGGCGCGGAGGCAGCGGGATGGCTGTCGAAGAGGAGAGGATGGTGGTGGCTGCCCAGGCTCATGTCCAAATCCCACGAGCTGCTGCTGCTCGAGTTGTGAGTCATGTTGTCCATGCCACTCTTCTTCTTCTTCCCCTGCTGAGATGAGCAAGCAGAAGCTAGCTAGCTACCAAGCTGAGCAACAGGGAGATGGGGAGGGGAAGCCCATGAATGGTCACATAAGAGAAGGCTTTATAGCAGCAGCTCTATAGGAGAGCTGATGAGAGGTGGAAGAAGGCTACTACTACTACACTGAGAGAGAGAGAGAGAGAGAGAGAGAGAGAGAGAGAGACTACTGTAGCTTGAGGTGATAAGTAGAGCTAATACTAGGGTACCACTAGATTTATATCGTAGCTAGTAGCTACTACAAGCCTAAAAGCAAGAGGAGGTGGGTGTGTGAGGTTATTAAGGCAGCAGGGGGCACCACATATAGATATAGGGCAAACGGCTGAAGAGATAGAACTGTAAACCTTGTCTTGATCAGGCCGGCCGAACCGGGACTATATGCACTGCATGCTTCGGGAGAGGGGAAAACTTCGTTTGCCTCCAAATATAGCTACCTTGACAGTTACTACTGTCTACTCATCACTAGCTATCTTGACACTCGTCTCTCCATCAAAGCTTGTCCTATGCATGCTCCTTTACGGTGTAATTAATCTCTCTTATCACTATCATGGCACTTAAAAAAGTTTCCCTAATTAAGTTGTATACTTCTTCATCATATACCATTCGTCTTATTGAAAAAATCTACAAGCATATAAAGTATATCTAAGAATAAAAGAGATCACAACAAATTAAATAATATTTATTTTTTGAATAAAATAAATAAATTTTTTTAAATCAACAAATACTTATATTTTGGAAGGGAGGGAGTATAGGACATGAACCATCAGGATTCTCGAGGAGGACACAACTTTGTTTGGTTCCTCTATCTTTTTTTTCTTCACCTTTCCTGCCAACTATCTTTGACCACCGTCAGCTAGAAGGCTACTCCTACACACCTATGGCACCTAGATAGGCCATGGATAACTCACTGATTTGCTGCCACCGCCCTTTCAGGATTATATGCACAGAATATTATCACAATAATTCGCATTGTATGTGTGTATACCTTGGCATTATTGTTGTTGTCTCCAAATTGCACTACTACTACATTATAACAGGGGAGTCATCTTATAGCTTAATGCAATCCATTCCATTGACACTGCTTGGTGCATGTTATATAGGGCATGTAACAAACTTGTGGACGTAATGTTGAATCCCAGGGTCACTAGCTACTTTGGACAGTGCTCTTGTCGAAGAATTCTTCTCGTCCCACAGGACAGGAACAGGACATATTTATTGCAGAAGCAAGATTGATGGATGGGGTTTCCTCAGGTAGGAGGGGATGGACGAGAAAGTCGTGTGCGTGGTAAAACTAGAGACCGAAGTAAACAGAGGGTGGGGTCAACTTGTGATGAATATGGTGGTTGCTAAATATGGCAATGGTGATGCATGAGAGCAACGGAATAGAATAATGAGAGGGGAGGGAGAAGAAGAAGACAGAGGACGCATGCATATGCAAGGCTGATGTGGGAGGGAGTACTACCAGTCCTGCTTCTGCTAGTTCCAATCACAGAGAGCAGCAGCAGAGACACCCTCGCTCGTGAAGCTCCTGCAGGCTTTCACACATCCCTAGGTCTTCTCTCTCTTTCTTCCTCCTCCGTCCTCCACCTTTCATCTCTCTTGTCACTTGCTCATGGTAAGTGGGATCCAATTAAAGGCACCGTTGGGAATGCTGGAATTGATGAATTCGCCAGCCCATTATATTGTTGCCAATTCTCTTCATCAGGAATTAACCAGTACCTTCTTGTTACTTCTAATTTTCCAACATTTGCTCAGTTGATGATTCAACTGTATTTGTCTCTGGTGTTGATTACCAGTATGTTGTATGGATTTGGTGCATTTACTCCCAACCCATTGAGACTGACAAATGAGGTTTTTCTATGGGAGCATGAACTTCTATGTCTCTCCTGGACAAGATGAGATCTCCCCCCCCTCTCTCTCTCTCTCTCTCTCTCTCTCTCTCTAAGCCAATGTACACCCTCTCCCCAGGTAGACAGGCAGTTGCTTCCTAAATATAGACACAGCCTGCTGCATGCATGCTAATCATCTAGCTAATAATCACACTAGCTCGTGCTCAACAACTGTCTCCTCCATGCTCTGTAACTAAATTTTAATTTTCCTGGTACAGTATTCCACAGTAGTACTATGTAACTGACAATGTCAAGATTCTGTTCCATGGACATAATTATTAAATATGGCATGTGAGCTACAGATTCTTTTACCAGTCTCCAATGCACTCTTAAGTAGTATGTGCCAGCTAAGTACTCTAGCTAGCAAGAATAGATCAAAGACTAAGCTAATGTGTATGGAACACCAAACCGGATTTAGTATATATGCAGTGCTCTCCAGATTGTTTTCATGTCTGAATTGGGATACTTCATGTTGTTTCCTCAAATGGAAACAAGGTATATAAAAACATGCATGAAGACTAATTGTGTATCCTAAGCAAATGGCAGATATCCTTTTCAATTGAATAATTGACTACATATAATAGACTATTGCATGAATCTATATGTATGCATGATAAAGGGATTGAATTGTTAAAGGAAATAAAATCTCGCGGACATTGGCAAGATGTATCAATCAATCAATTATCACTTGACCAACTCTAACTTAACAATGTTATCTTGCAGGGATGCAGGGAGTACTTACAAGGATCATATCTAATTCAAAGTGCTGCGGAGCAATTTGGAATCAAGACAAACGTGGCCATCACACAGCGCCTACGACTTCCTTCTCTCTAAACCCCGGACATGCATGCATAGACAACATTATGCTATTAATCACCTATCTATGATTCAAAGGTACGTATAGTTTGCTTAGGAGATCAAATGGTTTATAATATGTCAAGTTTGACTAGCAATAAATTTTGTGGAAAAATATTAGCCCTAGCGATCGACTGAGAGCGTAATTCTTAAATTGGTTAATATATTTGATTTGTATATGAAAAGCTATACGTATGTATTACGCTTTGACATTTCAACAATGCTTTCTAAAAGAAAGGCTTGTTGTTTTGCCTCTTTTAAGGCAAAGCAGCTCGGTGCATGGAACTGTAGCTGCCCTAGCTACAGTATTCCCCTTTTCCTCAATCCTTTTTTTGGACATAATTCCTGATCAATATTGTCAACTACTACTCCATGTATATCTGAAGAAGCTGGATCTGAATAATAAGTCGGTACTGTAATTTATATCTGTGAAACATATTTTCAATTAATTCTAGCAATGTGTATGTCATGCTTGGTGCACATAAATGGGCAAAATGTTGCTACATGGCCATACCTAGACACATACAAATTAAAGAGGTATGTAGAGAATTTATTCGGGTCCAGTGTGCTTCTGATTGTTGAGTACACATATATTCTTGATCTTGACACACAAAAAGAGATCGATCTAAAATGTCGATTCTTTTTCGTCGTTGCCTTTTGTTGATCAAAAGATTGGTTGACTGCATATAGCATTGCAAGTTGGAATCTAGGAAACATGATGTTCAATCCCAAGCTAGCTAAGGGACATCACATATGGCACCAAACATATGTAGTATTATATGCGCGCATCCAGCTAGATTGTGCATGCTAGACTGTTTTCTATGGGCAGCAGCAGCTTGCTCAGATTTGTGTGGATGGATACCTCTGCACATGGATGCATAAACTATTAGGAGGAAGCAGGAAGACAGTTTACTATGTAGGCAGAAGATATTGCTATATTTTTCTCTGCTGGGAGGCAAAAGTTTTAAGAAGAGATATTATCAAGAGCTAATATCTCTCAAGCTTGTCCCCTCGATCTGTCCTTGTCTCTCTTCCTCGTTCTGACACGAATGAAGGTATCCTTGCCAACCAACTCGATCACCCTAGAGGGAGAGATGCCACTTGCTGCTATCTCTTTGTTTAGCACAAAGTATTATTGTACTACATAAATAACTTTCTAAAAGGTCAACATAAGGTAGCTTGTTCAATCAAATACATGACCTCAAAATAAAAGCTTTGTTTAACACCACCACGAAGTTCCTGAAGTGGAAATACGATGCAGTTAGGTAATTAATGGAAGGAACAGCGCAGATATGTTATCATCAGGGAAGAACTGCAAGGGAATGTAATTAAAGCTGGAGGGGCTGCAATGAGGAAAGGAAACCTCCAAAATCTCTCATCACGTAGCTAACTCCACTGACGGCTGTCCTGTGCATGCCTGCAACCGCCTGACAGTCGTACTACTACTATACACCTCGCTAGTAGCAATTAGGACAAGAACGAAACAACAAACACTTGTTGTATTTACACTTTCCTGCTTCTCTGTACGCATCGATGGATCCACATTGCGCTCGATCGCAGATCGATCGATCCAGTGCTCTTGCAAATTATTAATATATCCGCAGAGCAATGCAAACATATTGCAGCAGAGAGAAATGCACGATGATGGGTCCGGCCGGGGAAATAAAATTCAATTGCGTATGTGGACAAGTCGCGTATGAATAACTAGTCTGCATAAAGATGTGATCAGATAAGGCCATCGAGAGGGACTTGCCGAGAAATCGCATGTTCTCTAGGCTCGCGTACACATTGGGGCTCCATGCCTAGCCTCCTGCCTACATGCCCGAAAGCCGCCTTTCGGGTTTTCAAATCAAGGAAAAATGAAAAAGAAATTGTACTCCCAACCTACATGCCCAAAAGTAGCTAGAGTTGAACGTATATAGTAAATTTATAAATAAACTTTAATCCAATCGATGTACCGAGTGTAATTGTTGTAAATAAAAGGTTACAATATACTAGTAGCATGCAATTACTCATCCAGAGTGTGGACGACATGGTACAGCTCGTACTGAATGCACTGAGTTAAGTGGCAAGTGATTCATTGATGGTCCAGGAAGGAAGGTATTCATGGGGATTGAGGATGCATGGGATCATCGACGATCCATCTGCTGAAATAAATGAAGAGGTTCTTCTTCTTGTTGCTAGCAGCAGCTGCATCATCATGCTGGGAGCTGGGTGGTCCAACAAGAGTGTGCCTTTGCTGTATGTACTTTTGGCAGCAGCGGAGGAGGCCAAAGCCTTGCTGCCGATGCAGCTAAAGCTATTCCCAAGGCAGTGTACTTGTTAAGTTCTTATGCAGAAGGGATCCCTTGATCACAGCAGCATTGCAGGCATGCAGTTGCAGTACGACGACCCTGTGCTGCAGTCCTGCCTCTTACTGCACCACTATCAGTGTTATAAAGACAGAGAGAGAGAGAGATGTAAACATGGATCAGATTAAGAGAGAGAGAGTACTAGGGTTGCAGTTGTAAAAAGCTGTGGCAATGTGTGTGGGGGGGATCAAGGACACAGGGATTCAAGGACTGTTGCATATGCAGGCAGCGCACTGAATCGAATGCCTGACGGACGACCGGCCTAGATGCTGCATTGCGCATCAGAGTGCGCGCGCTCTCTTTTCCTTTCGAAGGCAAAGAAAGCCCTGCGCTTTTCTTACCTTTCCTCGTGCAAAAACCATGGCTTTTCAGGCATACCAAGATTAGGTCTCATAAAGAACAACTCCCTCGTACAAGGTTCTATCTCTTATCCGAATGATGATGGATCCAATGTCACAAGAATGTCAATTCGCTTTGCTCTGAGGGTTTGTTTGGTTCATACCTAAGTTTACTATAATTAACCTTGGTCAAGTGTGTGTTTTTCACAAAAAAAATGTGGCTAGCAAATTTTTAGCCACAAGTGTAGTAAAGTTAGGCAAGAAATTGAGAGTATGACCTGTGGATCAGTTTGAGAAATGTAATGGATCAGTGCTAAAGCAAAGTTTCTTGCGATTTTGATGTTTCCAACGGCCGGTAGAAATCAAATCAATCCGTAGCCAGAGTGAATAAAAGGTGCCACTCATGAGTGCGCAGCTGCAGAGATCATCATGCTAAAGGATGATGCAGGCAGTGAAGTACAGTACTCGGCAGGACAGAGTGAATAAAGCCTTGCCGATGAGGTGAGCATGCAGAAAACCAAAAGGGATATTTGGCTTCCCAAGGCAAAGGTGAGGTGGCCATGTCTAGCTAGTAGAGTAGAGTACTTCTAGTAGTAATAGATCAGGAAGGAAGTGGGTCCCTGATCAAACTCAAGTGGTGAAGAAGATTGGTTAAGCAAATTGTCCCTGGCTCTCAGCTTAGCTCAGCAGTTGCTGCAGAGCCTAACAACTACTCAATGGACCCAAGAATCCAGCACTTTGAAACTGCTAGGTCTAGCTAGTCCTACAACATATAGTAGGTGGTGTTCTTCTTCACATACACAGACAACTACTCAATGGACTTTGCTAAGCTAGCTCGAGCATATCATTGTCATCATGGCTTCTTTCTGTATACTGGGCAATGCAAAGCAATGGACTTTGCTCTGTCTCAGAGCTGGGAACTTGGTCTGAGTGCTCGCTGACCATATGCAGGGTGCAGCACCGAGAGGCAAGCCAATCGGGTATCTCCATCATTGTTCATATTCAGGAACAACAGAAATGCTCAGTATATACTTTGCGGAAGAGCCGACTGTGCATCTTCAATTCTTCATTTTCTGTTAGGTGATACTGCCTGTATCAACGCATGCTTACTCTAGTTACTACGTTTCTCTAGCATTCTAGGACTGTAGGAGAAACATCCTTGCATCTTTAAATGGATTCATTAGAGGTCATCGCCTTGGAGATCACCGGTCATGGATGGAAACACAAATTAATTTTTTCTTTGTTGCTTCTCCCATTTGATAAGCTACTAAAGCTGAGCTGGTAATAATTCGCCTTGGTTATCCGTAGAGCAAAGGAAAGACATACGTACCGCACAGATGCAAGAATGGCTACAACATTTGCAATAGCTTTTTTTTGTCTTCTTACATTTTTGTATTTGCTTTTTCTTCAACTTGATAACACTTTGTATTCATTGAATTGCAATATACTATAATCTGTAAATCTGTAAGGGCTTGCCCATCCAATTTTTTCAAAAAAAAAAGATAATGTAGGCTGTGTACAATGGATTTTTCCAATGGTAGAGGCCGGAACTTGTTCAATTTCCTTAAAAAAAACTCCGTCCAATTCCAAAATTGTTGTCACCATAAAGTTTTTAGTTAAGTTTAACCAGTCATCTTATGCAAAACATTAGTTCAAATATATAAAATTATAGGTTATATTTTAAGTCTCTTTAATGATAAACTAAACTACAATAATTATTTTTTTAGTAACACAAATGGTCAAATATAATAAAAAAGTCAATGGTGACAACAATTTTGCAATGGCATAGTATATAGTTATATTGCATTGCCCTCTATGTATTTTGTCGGTTTTGTTTATACTCTTAAATATGAAGTGTTAATGACTAGGAAACCAATATTTAGGTATCGTGAAACAAAAATATGATGAAGTGCTAGCCCACAAAGCCCAATACATCTTGGTGCCCACAACTACAGATGAATCGGCCCAAAACGATAATTCTCTTGATCCGGCAGGTTTTGACTTTGGTCATGTATTAATTCATTTGAAACATTTTTATATAAAAGTTGGTTAGTACTGTTTCAGGAATTGACAAAGCAGTTGAGTGTAAACTTAAAAAATTCGAGGATGAAGGTTCCAATAGTCTCAACCCTCCACAAGTTTTTTTTTGACACCAACTCTCAACAAGTTGTGAAACCAAAATAGGAAGGATCTCAGCAAATTGCACTACAGATCTTTCGTATGCATAGCAGAACACACAATCAGATATTCACAAAATATTAAGGTGAGGACGAAGACGTGCACAAATATTTTATTTCCTATCGATAAGGTAGAATATCTTGTTAGTTTGTACCGACGAACTGCAATTCAAACTAAAAACAGCTAGTAACAAACAAAATATAATCTATAAATTATTGTTGCGGGAGTGCAAGTGTCTGTGCTGATCGTCATCCAGAGGGTTAGGTGCAACTCATGCTTCCTTCAGTTTAGTTTGTATTCTGCATCTTCCGGAAAGGGCAAATGAACAAAAGGTCAAGAGAAAATTATTGGCGGTTGGTGCTGTTAGGCATGAATAGAGATGTCACTTCTTTTTCTTTTCAGGAGGGTAATGGAAGATAAATGGACCCTGCTGTTCTCTTTAAAAAAAATCACCCGAAAGATGTATCCTTGATGGAGATCATTCCTCTAAATTTCAGATAACATGTGCAGAAAGTACAAGAAGGATAAGAAGCTATACGACCCAGCCTTGACGAACTAGGTGATTTGAACTCCAAGAAAACAAGCACTAAAACTTTCTAAAAAACTCAGGCACTAAAACTACGACCACAAAAACACACTCAAATTGTCACTTCAAATATACAAGGAAACACCCCAAAATAAGATCATTTTACAGGGTAATAGCTAAGGTTAGCTTCGGCAGGTATGTACATCCAACAGGTAATCGGCAAGCCCTTCTTGTTTAACTGGATTTCAGCTTGTCCAAGTCATGCTTGGTCTGCGAACCATGTGCAACTTGTATGAGCGAATTCTGAACAAACCTTGCAACCTGAAGCTTAATAATTAAATAGTTTTATATGTTGCTTAGAAGCTCTCACCAAAATGGCGTCGATCTCCTCCAGTATGGGCTGAACGATGCACATTAAAATCTTCACATCTTCTTCAAGATCCTCAAAATTCTGACAGCTCCCCATCAGCAAGGCTATGAGGACCTCTCTTTCCGGGACGAGTTTCAGTGCGACCTGACAGTTTGCAACTATGCTGAGCAAATTAGGTCAGTGGACGAAACAAACCTACCAGTCAGATAATTAGTTCATAAAGCAAGGTCATCAGGAATGTAACTAGTACAAAAAACTGTATGCGCTGACATAATGCAGAATAAATCAAGAGGCACCTTGTAAGCAGCTGAAGAGATCCAGCCATGCCATTGCTTCAGAGTACATACATAAGCTTCTTCCACAGCCTCTTCCAAGCTCGATTCAGGTGTTTTCAGAAGCTTCTCTAGTAAATATTTTGAGAATTTTATTGACCTGATTGAGAATGTAATTCGGTGTGAAGAGGTTTGCAACAGAATGGACATGGTAGATATGAATGTCAAATGAAACAGATCTTCATCTACCTAGCCAGCCAGAGGATGGCTCTTGTGCAGCTGGTGGTCTTCTTTGATGTCCCTCCCTCCACTTCCTCGATTACTATCGCCGTCAGGCTCGCATATTTGGAAGGGTCACTTGCATGCAGATCCTGCAGTCTCTGGAAGTGGATGGTGAAATATCAGATATTTCCATTTTTTTAATGCTGATTGGCGAGAAATGAAATGACTCTTTTCAACAAAAAAAAATGAAATGAAATGACTCCATAATGTACGGCAAAATGTAAGAGCCATTCTTCTTTATAAAAAATGGAAGAAACTTCCCGATTACTACATTATTACAGGTTCAATGCATTGAGTGCATTCAGAGATCAACCGCTACCTGGACATTTTGTTGAATGTCATGCCTCAGAACTAGTAACGTTGGCCCAATCTCCTCTTCAACAAAATAAGGAAGTACTTGTAAGTCGGCTGAATTTTCAGATGCAAAATGGAGAGCTTAGCAAATATGATGCCAAAGAAAAAAAGAAGACGAGAAACCAGTATTTCTGTAAAATTCACCGTTCCACAATTTGACATGGTATATTTTTCTTTGGCGTCTAATCCCATGGATAATAAAAAAATGAGTGGAAAACTGACAAGTCCACTACCTGTGTACTGTAATAAGAATCAAACAAGGCACGAAGGGTATAAACTGAATTATCAGATCACTTATGTCAAACACACAATGAGGAATCTTAACGAACCTACAACACCTGCAAACATAAATGAAAATATTTGTTGTCTAGCCTAGCCCTGAATTGCATGTGGCCAATGCAAAGTAAAACCCGGAATAGCACACCGCCTCTTTTACTGGTGCTAATCAGATACTAGTAGTAATTACTATAACATCATGATAAATAATACAAGTAGTTACTGGTGGTAATATGTATTGTAAAATTTCTAATTCGATAACGCTCTAAAGACATGCATGTATGCAAACAGAATATAAACAGCAATGGATTCGAACACCGGACTAGTGGAACTTCCCTGAAAAGTTGATCAATTGCAACTGAAAATCAAATCATCACTCACTGTTGTAATAGTTGCATATGGAAGAACATTACATCAGTTACCAACCAAGAACACGGATGAGCTGCTTGGAGATACAGAGGAGGCCCATGGTTGATGAGTTTTGCTTCTCCTGCACCTGCACCTGCTTCTCCTCATTTTCTCTTGGACTGAAGAAAGAGAGCTCATCCATAGTCATCCTCAGCTCAGACTTGCCCTTTTCCATCTCCTTTCTCTTCTTCTCCATCTGCATGCCCTGCACTACCTTACCAGAATCCCTTGGCACAGCTGATAGTCCGCTACTTATAAACGCCAATGCAAGCTCATTGGCTGAATTGTTTTGGTGCAAATGATGATGGAGTCAACTACTTGTTGCATTTGTTTATCAGTGATCACTCTTGGTGTTTTTCTTGGCATCCCCTATATGTGGAGTCAGAACAGCAACTGGCTTATTATTGAGAGTAAAATATGCGTGTTGGTTCCTGTCCTTGCTAGGCCTGGAAATGATTTAATTGCTTGATGCAGTTGGACAGGACTTTCTTAACTGTTCACGCATTGTCGTGTGTACTTGTTCAGGTTATATATTTTTGGTTTTAGTAAAAACAATTGGCAATCCACATCCGAATCCAGGCTGTAAAAGTGCAGTTTCTCTAGTGCTAGATATTTGTGTTATTTCTTCTACATGCCCCTTTTTTTAAGAGTAGTTTCAAAGTTCAAGCAAGGAAAAATTAATGAGAGTTGTGATGAGTGAAATTTAGAATGCTTGCTGATAAGCTTGTTAATTAAATATATGTATACTTGTACAGAAGTAATTAAATACCAAGTTTAGCGATCAAATGCCTTGAATAAACATCCTATTGCTCGTGGATTGCATATTTAGAATTCCACGTTCAAGTCCACAATCATGTCATGGCAATAATTTTGTACTAATAAGAATCAGTATTGATGTTTTGTGGATTACCACCGTTTATGTGGCTACCGTGGCCCATTGGACAACGGGTGTCAGATATGAATGTTTGGCTCTGCCAGAATCCAGAATGTTAACTGTTAACAATGTGAGGGCCTTGTCTTTTCCGACATATTTTCCCGGTTGTAGAACAGCGGGCTGATCCATGCGTTCATGCGGATTCTTCCATCAAACGAACGTCATGATGTGACATTTATTTATGCATCTAATCCTGATCTTTTAGCTAGGCCACACTGCAGCTCAAATAAGGTGTTGTTGCCCTCTTCTCCATGTTTGTTCGTTTTAAATGTTTGTGTTGTGTTACTTCTTATACCCCTGCTCTAAACATCTCAAACAACATGTAATAACCTGGCTTGTGTATGCTCTTTGAATGAAATGAAAAGGTGGGGTGCCGCCCTCCCTGAATTTCTCAAATAAAAAAGGAGCATCTAACGCTGATAATTACTCCCTCCATCCCAAAATAAGTGTCGTTCTCACTTCCAGAGAGTCAATTCATTTCAACTTTGACTAGATATTTGCAAAAAAAATATTAATATTTATAATACATAATTAGTATCATTAGATAGAGCATTGAATACATTTTCATAATAAACTTATCTATAGATATAATTGTTTATCGTATTTTCTGCAAATGTAGTCAAAGTTAAGAAAGTTTGACTGGCACGGATCCCATAGCGACACTTATTTTGGGATAGAGGGAGTAACTCCATATATAGGTTCTTTAATATCCTCTCTGGTCACGCGTTTCCTAACTTTATCCCATGTTCATCCATATGATTAATCACAAGAGACTGTAAATTCAGTAAGACTGAAACTTTCCATATGCTAAGGCTAGTCTCAGTGAGGTTTCATCAACATTAAAGGAGGTGCCACATAAGCAAAAGAGATGACGTGGCATAGCAATTAATATGAAACTGGACAAATGGGTTGCATAGGGATGAAACTCATTTGGTACTGTTCATAGGTATGAAACTCCCATTGGGAACATAGAGTTTCATCCCAACACGTTTTGACCAATCTTAATGCAACAAATAGATGTTAATGTAACTTGCATATGAAATCGTGAGATAAAACTATGTACTGAGAGGGGTTGTTTCATACATCAAACTAAATCTTCGAATATGATGTGACACTCTTGGAAACTGCGAGATAAAACTATGCATTGAGACTGGCCAATGAACGTGTGGTAAGTTTCTAATTTCACATTAACTTGCTACCAGAGTAAATGAAAGTCAACTAACAACAACAGGAGGAACAAATTAGAGAAAAATAAACCGTGATAACCTTAGTACATCAAGTTTGCATGTATCAGCATCAATTAAATAAAAGTATGCAATTATGCACACATAGGGCGGTGTGGCCTGCACGGCACTTATGAGAACTTAATACTAATGTTTCTCTAGCTTCCAGCCCTACCTTTAATACTTCACCGGTTTACATGTGGCCTATGAGGATTGCTTCTTCAGATATAGACAGAGAGTTTGACTTATCTAATGTAACACAACATTGGGATAAGACTGAGGAAAGATACCTCTGTACCGGCCAATCACTTGTTTGTGAATTGTTCAGAAATATAGTAGGCAATGACATTAGGGCTCGCCGTCCAATAGCTGCTAGATCCATCTTCAAACAATGGAGGAGAAGGCCAGTTCGTAATACAATACAGGCTGTGTCAGTAAGGACCTGAATGAATGGCATTAAAGTTAAAAATTAATTAATTAAAGAATGACATAGGAGTAAGTTGCAATAGGGTCAAGAAATGCGTTTTGCTAGAGTTCGCTAGATTCTCCAGCATCAGCGTTAATGATTAACCATTACTGTGTCACTCTCTGAAGAAAGGTATGAACCATTGAACCCCTTGTGTATACTTTATGTAGAGATCAAAGTAAAACTGTGCTAAAGAGAATAAAAAAAGCGAAGGAAATCATGGCCCATCCAGTAGTATCCTTCCTGGGCTATGGAAAGAGCCAAAGTTGGGCCATCAGCGGCTAGAGCACACGAGGCCCAGTAAAGCGGTCAAAGTCAAACACACAGGCATCGGACACGGGCGCACTGCCACTTGAAAACACAGGAAGAAGCCACCCGACAGATTTATATTAAAGAGAAGAGCCTTTTACGTATGTCGAGAAAATTCCCGAACCTTCTTCTCAAACATACACAAGGACTCAGCTGACCAGTGTGAGCTATGACGCGAGTCTTTATCCGATGCTTTGGCCTCGGGAGAGCGAGGGGATTTTTTTCCTAATCGGTGTGGGATCGGGGGCTCGAACCCCCGACCTGGCGGCTGCCACTCAGGCGCCTTGCCACCAGGCCAAGAGCCTGTCCGCGCGCACTGCCACTGATCTTCAATTCTACTATACTCTCTCCATTCCTATATATAAGCATTCCTAAAATCCAACACAAAAATAATCAAGTGAGGAGAAGACATATATACCCTTCTTTTTACACTAACTCATCAATTCTCTATCCATCCACGAACTCATCATATTTTGTCTTATATGTAGAAATGCTTATATAATAGAACAAAATTTGAATCTTTAGAATACATACATATAGGAATAGAGGGAGTATTACTTAACTTGTACTTAACTTGTAGTTTAAAAGAAGATAGAGAAATTTAGGATGTGTGTGTCAAGACTTATGCTTGCAACAAATTGCTTGCATTTATTTTTATCTGTTAAAATTACGCATTCTGCACATACTGCTTATTATAGCAAGGTCAAGCTTTTTAGTAAAACTGTTTATCCTATTTTCCTGAAAATTCTTATGCATGTAAAGTTGAGGGTGGGGTCACCATAAGCACATAATCTATATTTGGCTCCTAGTACAAAAAAGAAAAAAATCTTATAGCTGCTTGTTGTTTTCTAAAAGTACTTTTGGAACCAACTTATCTAGCATAGCTTATTTCTTATCGTGTCATAAGTTTTCAATAAGTAGTTCCATAAAATCTGCCAAAACACACCATTAACCAAACCTTGGTGACCTTCTTTTACTTCTTTTATTTTTAACAAAATGCATTACCATTACATATGAAATATTCACGACACACATGATTGCTCACCCTTATAAATACGCGTACACACACCCTATCTTTATAAGTATAAATGTCTTCAAGAATCGAGGTTGATTGATTTTGAGATTTATGAAGTCACTATATAATATTCGTATCAAACCTAGAATTTTAAATTTAAATAGATTGGTTCCATCACAATAAACTTAACCAACTTAACTAGAATTTATTCTTCCTAAAGTTATTTATAGCAGAAACCACATGAAGATGTTTGGTCTATTCACTTTGTTATTATATTTGTGTAAACTTAAACTCCATGGTGTGCTGGCAATTGGCAACCAACAAAGGCGGTTCTAAGGTACTCTTAATAGAGCTTCATCTTTACTACTATTAAATAATAAGGTACGGGGTTATAGTCTATTTTATTGTTTTTTTAAGGGTTAATGTGTGTCTCCGAGCGAGCCTGCTTGTGAGAACAGTCAGTAACAAACAGGCATGGGCCGCGCGCGGCCACATGTTGGCAAACGAAATGACGAATTAATTTGCTCTGCTCATCGCTGACTTGGCTCTCAAATCCATACGTATCAACCAAGCTAACATTTTTTTTCTTCAGAGGAGCCAGGCAGAACAAACAAACAGTAGTGTCTCAATTACAACATGGACCACTGCTAAAATGCTGCAAATCCGAGCTACGAAAGCCAGCTCATGCGTTCCATTCCTCGCAACAGGATAGGAATAAGATCGTCGTATGGCAGCCTGGCCTGCCGCCGGGCACATATCTGAACAGCACATATAACATAAACATTTTCTTAAAGGAAATATTGCTTTGTTAATTTAGGACTGTTCAAGATCTCTCGGTACATATAGACAATTAACTTCGTAACGCTAGCTAGTGTTTTTAGTGCTACATCTGTAAAACGTCAAATTACTGATACGTACAGTAGTGACTCGAGTTGACTACCACTCTTCAATGGATGCAGTGTTCCTTTTCCTTTGCAGTTCCTGCTGTAAAACGCCAGGAGTGCGCTTGGTACACACGGCCAGCTAGTGCCAGTCAGCAACCAACGTACAGTACTGGGATCCCGGACAATTGAGTTTGAGTTGGTGCCTGCCACTGCCAAAGAAACAAATCAAAATGGCGATGTTCCAATAGAATTGACACTTAATCAATAATCCTAGGACCAACTGCCACTAATCAACCGAATTAGGTTATTAATTAATCTGCTGGCTCGTGCTCACCTAGTGGCGTTGAAATCTGGATTTCGCATGCCGAGGGCGACACTCCACTACCTTATGTCAATCCCACGTGATAACGATCGTTAACTTCCACCGGGTTTCCACCCCTATAAATGGTGTGGGTGTTGTGACATTTTTTTCTTATGTTCTCTCTCTCTGACCGTTAGCTCCGTGACAAGTGTAACTAGTTTGCAAAACGGTCAAGTTACAATCTTTATAGTATTAATTTGTCAGTGAGGGTCAGTGGCATCCACTTATTATTACACTAGTACGAAGACTTCATGGCTTATCGAAAATGAGATACAACTAAATCTGCCATGATGGCGTATTGGTGCAGTGTGCTGAACTTCCAGATTGAGATTGTAGCCAGCTGCCTCCTCATTGATGGAGGTCGTTTCTCGTTAATAACCACCCTTCTGCTCCACCACTAGTGCTCGACGACCAAACATGCCATGTTTTAATTAACCAATTTCCTGGGGCCTCTGTTGTTGGGACACGAAGCAATTCGAGCCACGTCACCAGCTTCGAAGAACAGAGAGCCGTCTTACGTGGCCCCACTGCTTCCGGGACCCACCACAAGGAGACCCCACGAGTCAGCCTGGTTCCCGTGTCCGTGCACGCCGAAAGCCCGCGCGGTGTATCCAGGCTAGCACGAGCCGGGCCCGCCCCATGTGCGCCCCTCACGCCACTCATCGCCGGGCCCCACGCCGCCGAACCGGGGGTCCACGAGGCCATAGACCGCGGCGGCCCACGTGTCGGGCTCGGCGCAGGGGACGACGTGGGCCCCGCGAGCGGCGGGGACAGCCGGTGAGCGGGCACACGCCGTCCGAAGCTGTCGCACGCGAGGCGCCCCTCCCCTCCTTTTTCCTTTCTCGCCGTTTGCGCTTAGGCCCCTGCTTCTTTGCGGAATTCGTACGATGCTTGGACCGTATGGTCAACTTTCCACTTTTCTTTTTCTTTAGCACAAACAGTACTACATGGGGGCTGGTCAACTTTTCTTCCTCGTTCCGAGTCCAGTCCAAGGCAGTGACTGCTGACCTGGTAAACACGGTTACTTCAGACTGTCTCGCTATGGTAATTATATTTTATTACGAAATGAAACAACACTTGCAACTTATTAGCTATGATAAAGTCGAGAAAAATATTGTCACGACATGATACAACGTTGGTTTGGTGCCGAGCTTCTTTGACTATAGTCTATAGAGCACCAGAAGCTCATATACACTTTGATTCAGTATTTTAGGTTTTAGTAATATAGAGAATATGAAGACATGAAGAATTATGGACTCCTACATAAATCGTGACCATGTGCGAAGCCAGCTTGTATGTGCCCTCTAAAAATGTACAATAAAAAAAATCAAACTAATTTTGTTCGTATTATTCAAAGCAAGTTGCAAAACCTACTGAAGTCAGTGCCAAGATAAAAAAGTGTTCAACTCATTAGATAACAATAAACTTTTACTATATAAAAAAACTACAAGAACGATGTAAATTTCTCGTAGAAACAACAAAACATATCTATCTTCATAAAAATAAGGTATTGTAATAATCTGGTGTAAGTGTACTATGTGATCGTAAAAAAAATGATTCAAGGCCACAAAAACATCCTTGGGACGAAATTGGATAGAAACATGAGCAAGAGCTACAAGGAAATTTCCCCTGGTCGTATCGTCGACGTGGCAACGCGAACTAGGGACCGCCGTTACTAGAAAATACAGGGTGCAATCTGTAAAAGGGTGGAAAATTTGTTATAACGAAAATTCCATAATCCCTAGCTTCCAGACTCCTCCCTCTCCGGCCGTGCTCTCCCTCCAAGTGAGATCACACTGCGCCTTCCTCACGCGCCATGGCCTCGCCGCCGCCTCTGCCGTCGTTGCCATCTGCTGCAAGACACTAGCGACCCTTCTCGTGGCATCAGCGGCCGATCCAGGTTTATCCTTGCTACTGTTTCCCCTTCTTTTCCTGTCGATGCGATCTTCTGGTCCTAAGATTGCATCTCTTCTTCCTTCGTCCGGAAAGAATGTTCTTTTCGTGCTTTGAGGTTGCGATTTCTGTTGGAAGACGCGATCCTTACGGTCGGAATGGCGCTTTATTTTAGAAAAGAATGTATCTCATTTTCTTCTGCTCTGTCTCCCTACTAATCCTGTGTTGTTGCGAACTTTTAGGCTTGGATTTGCTGACCAGAACAAGGGATTAATAATAGATAGATTGGAGGAGGCGGGGACAATATGGCTTCCGAAATGGTGAAGGCTGCGACGAGCGACAAGCTCAAGGAGATGGATTGGGCAAAAAACATTGAAATCTGCGAGCTTGTGGCGCGGGATCCTGGGTATGTTTGCCGTTCCCTTCTCTGTTCCGTCCTGCCATCTTGTATCTCCATTCGAAATAATTGGTTATGCTACAACTTTGGGAATTGAAGGTCCGGATAGCGAGTTAGATTATGCAGTGATTTTTTTCCTTGTTTTTTTTTGTGTGCACGGTGAGTTGATCTGGTGGAGCTATCTGTTCGTCCTTGCCAGTTGGCTTCCATTTTGCTTTGCATAAGTCGTGGCTGTTGGCTTGCCATTTGGAAAGACTGTTTTTGATTATTCGAATGATCGGTTAAAATTTGTTTCTGTTACTGTCACAGGAAAGCGAAGGATATAATCAAGTCTATCAAGAAGTGTATAGGGAGCAGGAACAAGAATACTCAGCTCTATGCTGTTATGGTGAGTTGTATACCCCCAACTGTCCACTGCAGTGCTAAGAGCATCTAGATTAGTGACCAGAACATCCCTTGCATTTGTTCATACATCATAGCAGGGATGTGTAAGAAGAAAGGGATACTTGTGTTTGTTACATGCCCACCCACATATAAACAATTTTTTAGATGTATAAGGGAATGTAGGAATACTTAGATTGTCTGTTGGTTTAATTCTGGCTTCTATACATTTTCTATGGATTTCTCAGAACTCAGTTTAGTTTTAGGACTCTTGGTATAAATTTTCTGCTACTACCCTACCTAAATGAACCGCAGCTTTCCTTGGAGAAATTTAACAATCTTATTATAATGTGCACCCTTCATTTCTTTTGGTTAATCTTGTGTATTGATTCAGTGCTATCTCTTTCAGCTCTTGGAGATGCTTCTAAATAACTGTGGAGAGCCTATTCACAGACAGGTCATTGATAATGGGCTTCTCCCGACGCTTGTGAAGATAGTGAAGAAAAAGGTATCGTTATATGTCACCGAATGTTGGTTGAAAGTTGTGGAAATTTACTTATTGTGAGATGTGTCTAATTGATGCTGACAACCACGCTACCTTGAATGCAGACAGAACTACCAGTTCGAGAAAAAATATTTCTTTTGTTAGATGCAACCCAAACATCGCTTGGTGGAGCTAAAGCGAAGTTCCCTCAGTACTATGAGGCATACTATGACTTGGTGGTACGTATAATATTTTACAGTTTAATTCGTGGGTTATGTTACTGAGCTTTCCAATAGCATTCTGTTTGGTATTTAGAGGATTGGTTTGTTTGTTAGTGAGGATTTATTGCCTAACCACTTCGGTGACTCATTGTTAGTGGATTAATGTCTTTAAATATCCTTTGCTGTTAGATTACAATCGAACGCATTCTCCTTGAATTGTTGCCTTTTCTTTTGATATATACCTGAGACAGTTATTTTACTTGCCTCCACAGTCTGCTGGTGTGCAATTTTCAAATCGCCCAAACGTTGTTGTCACACGAGCCGAAGTGCCAGTCCCAGAAACGAGATCAGAACCAATTAGGGAAAGTCTATCTACCAAATTGAATGGCGGTCAGCAAGAAGTGCCCACTCAACCTTCTGCAGACACAAGGTACTTTATTGGCATTGCTTGTAAACATCTCATGCTGTAAGTTATGTTTGAATCTTTTCGTATGTGAATATTCTTTTGCCAAATTTTGTTAGCATGTTAACGTGCTTGGATGTGAATACATGGCTCATAAGTTTCAGGGTGACTATGTCTCTTTCCTCTGAATAGTGATAGATCCTCCTATTGTCATACTCTGGATATGCTATGTTGCCGTGAGCTAGCCATGGCAATATACTCTCCGTAGTATGGAGTTTTGCATAACATTGTGGAAATATTTAGATTTCTCTTTGAATTTTTGAATTGTTGCGACACTTAAAGTGTACGTGGCTGTCTAGGTCAGCTCTACCATACTCTCCAGTTCTGGTTAATAGACAAGATAATGGAACACGAAGAATAGCTATCTGTCTTAGCACAAATCCTATTGACGTTCAGACGCTCTAACAGTATGTTCTGGTGTATTTCAGTATAATGCGGAAAGCCACAAGTGTGATGGAAGTTTTAAGGGATGTGCTTAATTCCATGGACCCTAGACACCCTGAGGTATTGATGAAATCATTTTTTGCTGTCACCAACTTTGTTATTGACATCTGTTTAAAAAGGGCAGACCCAATGCCAGAGGCTTTATTGTCAATTTTTATGATTGTGTTGCTAAATTCATATATTTGTTCAGGGAAGCTAACTTTGCATCTTCCGTGTAAAGATAGCCTACTCAAACACTTTGTTTGCTGCATTACTGCAGGGAGCAACGGATGAGTTTGTGTTGGATCTTGTGGAGCAATGTACGTTTCAAAAGCAACGAATAATGCACCTGGTTATGACATCAAGGTGCACACAAGATTTTATTACCATGTTGAAGTTCTTCTGTCGTAATGTCACTGACTTGTCTTGGCTCTTGGAAAATTTTCTGGTTTTTATATATTAATGGTAGTAATGACATGTTCTTTTGCATTTGTTCCTTTCCTCCTCAATTTCTCATGAGTTGCTATAATTTACACAATGTTAGGGATGAAGTGATGGTATCACAAGCTATAGAGCTAAATGAAGAGCTACAGAAGGTCCTTGTACGGCATGATGTGCTGCTTTCAGTTCACCCGACCACAACAGTAGCTGTTAATCTGAAGGAAGAAGAGGAGGAAGATGCTGAAAGTCTCTATCGGAGGTAGGATTAGTCACTGTTCCCTCCCTTTTCCAACAGTGGTATGCTGACTCTTACATAATTCTTTCCCTACTGAAACAAAACAGACTGCGCAAAGGGAAGGCTCTATCGCAAGATTATGCAGACGATTCAATCCCATCATTCCGGTCCATACCAGAGGACATGATGCGGCGTCCTCTCACCATCCAACCACCTCAAGCCGACAAGAAGCTAGGGGCGCTGAACATCCGGTCACCAGACTCTGACCCTGCACCGCTGATCCCACCTCCGCCCTCGAAGCATGTAGAGAGGGAGCGGTTCTTCAGGGAGAAGAGCATGGACAACCTGCCGGGGCATCTGAGGGGCCTGTCATTGCATAGTCGGGATGGCAGCAGCTCGTGTAGTGGGAGCACTGATTCTGTTTCTGGGGACTGAAGGAGGTACATACCGGCACTGGATAGATACATGGATGTTCCCAGGGAGGCCACCTTGGCCTCAGGCTCATCTCCATACTAACGTGTGTACACTTGGCTTGCTAATTCATTTTCCTTTTGTCTTTGGCTGATGACATTGTGGTGTCGGTGTGGTGTTCTCAGATCTATGATAGATGATTGAGCTTTAGCCCATCCCTGCTGCATGGGTTTTGCTTCTGTTTGAAGCTTTCTCCTTTTGGCTTTCTGTTTCGTGGTATGCAATTGGTCGTGTCAGGGGCGGATTGGGATTCTCGTGCTGCACTTTGGTCACCTGGGGTGTGTTCGTTTCTTCCCCTCTAAAATTTAGCACTGTCACATCAAAGAGAATCTTATTATTTACGAATATTTCGATCAATTTAATGACAAAACCTTATTGATAGATTGGTGCTAATTTTCGAGATGAATCTAATGAGCTTAATTAATCTATATTTTGCTAAAGTGATGCTACAGTAACCGTTTTCTAATCACGACTTAATTAACCTCATTAGATTCGTCTCGTAAATTAATCTAGGGTCTGTAATTTGTTTTATAATTAAACTTTATTTAATACTCTTAAATAATAAGATTCTTTTTAATGTGACTGCTCTAAAATTTAGACTCTGAAAACGAACACACTCTGGTCGGTGGCGAAAATGGTTTGTGTCAGAGACCTGCGTGCAATGTACTGAGATCCGAGAAGCTTTGGTGGCCTCGGGTTTGATCAAGCCACCAGAGCTTCTGCTTAAATTTATAAACCAGTCTGTTAGTCAGAAACGCAAGCACGTGCGACGAGTTTTTTTTTTTGAGCACAAAGCACGTGCGACGAGTGTGCAGAGCAGAGTGCGAAATGGGCAGAGTTGGGCCTTGCATTTTAGAATTTAGGTCCAATACGGCCCACTCAATTTTTGATATCTTGGCCCATCGGAACATGGGTGATTGATGCGCCTTTTCGATGTATTTACGGGTTCACTTGATTACGCCAACGCAGTGGAGTTGCGAATCTGTGCGCGACATTCCTCCGTCGTACGCTTTCTCCTTTCCCCTCATCTTCTTCCTTCGATCCATCTCGCGCGCTCGCGCAACACCAAAGCGGAGGCATCTCGATCCATGGCGGCGGGGGCGGCGCTGACGGCGGACGCGGACGACCCGTCGGCGGCTGCGACGCTGGAGAAGTTCCGCCTCTACGAAACGCGCGCTGTGAGTGCCGCGACCATTGCCCTGGCTCATCTCTCAGTCTATTGGGGAATTCGGGCGCTCAATCAGCCAATGAATTGCAGCGGTTCTACGTGATCGGGAGCTCGCGGGAGAAGCGGTGGTTCCGGGTGCTCAAGATCGATCGCTCTGAGCCGTCGGAGCTCAACGTCAGTGAGGACCCCGTCTGGTACTCGCTCCAGGAGGTTAAGAGCCTCCTCCAGCGCATCGACGAGGGCAACCGTGCCACCGGCGGCCTCACCTTCGTGACCAAGGCCTACGGCATGGCAATACGTAAC
>JAUNZO010002217.1:0-85766 GCA_031894775.1 Chloris gayana
TGTCACACGGTTACATGCGAGTCCTACTCAATTACACAGATTACATATATGGAATTCTATCTCTAACTTTCTTTACTGATTCGTAGTCCTAATCGGACTACAAATCGCTTAATAACTTGCTCCTCAAGTCATTGTACGCCTGTCTTGGTATCCGCCTTGTTTCCATACCGGTATACGTGAATCTTCTATTATTCCGGACCGGTCGGGAACCGCTTTGTCCGCTATCTCCATCACCTCAATCTTCATTGATTTGTTACCGTGTCTCTGCGCATACATTCCTTTATCATTTGTATACCCATAGGGCAAGTATACGACAAGTAGCTCCCGAGTAATTTTTGATTTGACCTTGAATAAGACCGACCAGTCTTCCGCATGTTGGTCTTGATTCCATGGTAAAATTAAAAAGAACTCTAATCTGCTACAATGGTTCTTCTTTCTCCGAAGCGCTTGAAAAAGCCAAAAAATTAGTATGTTTATCCTTCAGATCACCTAATTAGGTAACCATTGCAAATTCTCCTCTCGGTGCACCGATTAGGTGCACTCAATTGGGTATAGCCCCGACTCTTGGATCATTTGAACTCCTTTCAAATAATGCAAGAGTCCACTAGTTGATTCTTCATTATTTCCTTTGATATGCAATTTCTACAGGCTGCTCCTTTCAATTTTCATCTTTTTCTACTTCCAAGATCTCTATAGACCGCTCTTGAACACGGTGCACCGATCAGGTGCACCTAATTAGGTATAGCCTCCGACTCTTGTATCATTTGAGAATCGCAAATAATGCAAGAGTCTTTCTTGAGAGACTATGCTTCATTATTTCCTATCAAATCACATTCCTCTCAGCAATTTTTGTCAAGAACATATTTTTCGGACCGGTTATACCGGTCTGAATTTCATATCTCTTGGATATTTACACCAGTTTCACATAACAGCATCGTCAAAATCAGCCTCGAACTCATAATCCACTTAGTGAAAATTTCACTCGTAACCAAAATTCTTGTTGATCGGACCAGTTCATTCCCTATATTCTCACAACGACTCGAGTCTCCGAAGCCTATAATCAGCCGGATGATTAACACCCATAGCCTAAGGCATCCTTTATCACCGAGTTATATAAAATTTAACTCTTTCTTACTACCGAATTATAAAACTCAAGTATTACTTTAATTTCCATCTGAAAACTCCCATATTTCAGACCGCCTTTTCTTTCACAAAAGCACGACGGCTTATTCTTATGACCGTTAAGTCATAATTAACGCAAATAACAAATCATTAACTTCCTTATGGCCGTTAGGTCATAATTGCATAATTACGACATAGATTATTAACAATAAAAAATCCATCGGGCCTCTCAAAATAGCCCAATAACTTTTCAGCCCCGGGCCCATCCCGGTGTCTATAAAAAGAGACGAAAGGTCGACCTAGGTCAACCCTCGCTCCCGAAAGCTCATACGCGCCCGCCATTCGCCTTCGTTCTTTTGTTCTCTTCTTCCACATTAACCAATCTCAAGCTTTCCTTTTCCATCTCTCAAGATGGGCAAGAAGAAATCCGCCGCCGTCCCCGCGTCTTCTTCCTCTCGTTCCTCGCAATCGGCTTGCTTTTGGTATCCAAGACCTTGGTAACGAGCAAGGTCACGGAAACCTCCCTCAATGAGGCAGTTCGTGACGGATATCTTCCTCCTCAACCCATTCCGAATTGGAGCGTCCCTTCCCCCGGCCAAATCCCATAGGGAATAGATGATTCTCAATAGTTAGTTTTCAAGGCTTTTTTCCTTCGCGGCCTCGATCTCCCTTGTCTGTTCCTTTTTCGGAGGACTTCTTTTCTTTTACGGATGGGAGTTAGTGAACCTCAACTCTAACTCCATCCTACAAATTGCTTTTTTCATCCATCCGTGTGAAGCTTTTGTTGGAGTTCTCCCCCACTTCAAGCTATTCCAAGTACTGCTCCAAATTCGCCCACTTCCTTCATCGGACCGCCAAGCTACAGCTTGGCGGAGTAGGAATCCAATGCTGGAACATAGATGAATACTTTTCTCTGTCCTTGAACAAGAGCATAGCCCATTGGAAAAACGGATGGTTTTTCTCGCGACAATCCCCAACCAAGCACTCCCCGCCTTCGGCGCTAAGATAGCCAAGAATTTCCCTACTGCAGAGACTAGGGAAAAGCTCAAAGAAGACAATTTAATTCTTGCGCTCCTAGCTTGCATTAAATACTTGAAGAACGTCGGAGGTGTTACCGCCGAGACAGCTTCTCCGGAGCTTCATAGTGCGGGGAGTTCAACCTCTCAAAAGGCAAGAGCATCCAGCTTGGTGCTTTGACGAAGACACCGCTATGCCTTTGGATGGAACCCCGCTTCCCGACAAAGAGCGATTAGAAGCTCGCATCAAGCAAATGCTCCAGCCAAAACCAGATCTATCCGGATGCACAAGAGTGGGTCCGGCCTTCAGCTCATGCAATCCTCGTTACCCCGTAAGTATCTCTTTCTGTTTCTTCAAATCTTTGTCGCTTGTTACCATCATTTTCTTACGAAAACCCAATCTTTACAATTGCAGAAAATGGACAACTACAGGAGTAATCCTCCTCTTCCTCCCAATGATACTTGGGGAGAAGATTACGCCAATAATACCGCTCCCCGGCTGTTCAAGCCGGTCCGACTCGGAGGCCTTCATACCGGTCCTTTCCTCTACCTCCCAAGCATTGCTCCAAAAATCACCAAGTCCGGGACCGTGGTTCAAGCACCTAGTACAAGAAAACGTACTACTCCCTTGACCATTGGCGGACCTGCTACTTCTTCCGCTGCTGCCGGCGATACTCGCTCGGAGGCACAAAAGCTCGAAGATCAACAACGCGAAGAAGAAGCCGTCGAAAGGGATCGCCGAGCAGCTCTTCCTCGGTCGATCCTTTATCTAAAGTCCCCAAAAGGTCCCGATATGGCCACCGGACCGGTCCCGGTGATGCTCGGAGAAACAGTTCCAACTCCGCAAGTCAATCCAGCGGAAAAAGGACTCGCAGAGGGAAACAAGTGGGGATACCCAAGGCCCGCCCAAGAAGATCAAGACTTCCATTGGCTTCAAGAAAGCTTCCTCGTAAGTCTTTTATATTTGCTAATTCTTTTCTGAATTGTCCCACCTGTCAAAACTCCTTGCCCCGGCCTTATCACGTCCGCTTTTTCTTACAGGTTCCCTTCTAACTTCCAAGCTAGCATAGCTAGTTTTTTGAGAAGTAAAGTTTCTTCCACTGCTCCAACCAGTGGTGTTTACGCTTCAACTCCTAGCGCATCTCGGACGGGTCCCGCTCCCGGCGCTTCTCAAACCAGCACCGCTCCTCGCTTCTTCCTCTCCGACCGGTAGGGCCCCGCGTCCGCTCCCACTGCTTCAATCACGGAAACTCAAAGTGCGGCATCCACAAAGGAGCCCCCGCCTCCTCGCATAAAGAAACCGAAGAGCAGGTTACCCTTGTTGAAAGCTCATCTTCTAGTAATCCTCCTCCCCAAGCTACCTTATTCCAAATTCCTCCAGTAGCCGTCACTCGTGACCGGTATGGATGGAAGAAATTCCTCGCTGGCCTAGGACGACACGCAAATTTCCCGAAGAACCAAAGCTGGCTAGAATGGTAGTTGGAGATGTGGAGGTGGACAGTTCGAGCGGAGCTAAAACATTTACCACAACAGCTCAATGGGACGCCCTTCAAGAAGAAGAGGCTTTAAAGAATTTCTCGGAATCCGGACAGGTATATCCTCTCGCTTCAAAAAATCTCTCTAGGCAATTGTATTTTAATTATTAACTCTCTCAATCTTTTCTTTAGGTTCTCCTCAAAAGCTCGAAGCCAAAACCACTATCATCGCCCGCTTACAAGAGGAGCTCCGCACCAATCAAGAACGATTGGGTGAACCGGAATCTCGGACCGCCGCCTAAAGGCCAAGGAAAATGATCTTCGTAAAAGAGAGGCCAATCTGCAAAATACTCATCGAATGATGGAGGAGCGCCGGCAAGAAATCATCGAGCTCCGTCAAATTAATCGTAGTAATATTCTTGATTTTTCCCATATATTCCATATTTTTCCCGGCTGCCTCCCTTCCCGACCGGTCCCACTCTTGATTTCAGCGCTCGAGAACCTTGTTGCTGCTCACAAAAAAGCTGAAGAAACCCATACCGAAAAGGCAGCCGCTCAAGAGCAAGCACTTGAAGAGGGTTCTCGTGTCGAAGAGCAACAAGCGGCGCGGATTGGAAAACATGAAGGCGAACTTACCGCCAAAGATAGTATCTTAGCCCAAACGCTTCGCTCCAACAAGATGCTGGATATCGAGAATGCTCGCTTGAAGGCTGAATTAGCTGAAGCCTTAGAGGCAGCAAAATCAGCGCAAGCGGACAAGGAAAGCGCCCGAGGACTGCCCAAGAATCCGCTCAACTTGCTCTCTAGGCAAAAGATCGCGAGATTCAGCGTTTGCTGAAAATTGAAGTCAAGCTGAGAAAATCAAATACGAACATCAAGGGCAGATTCGGAGCTGCTGAGATGAGGCACAGGCGTAAGTCCCATCTTTTTTGTTCACTCTTATGACATCCTTTTGAAAATACCGGTCTGCATCACATATCTTTTTCTTAAATTTTTGCTTGTCTTTTCGGAACTTACCGCAGGTACAGTGCGCGCTCCGGAATATCCCAATGGTCGTCAAGCTATTGATCCCAATGAGATAGATCTTGAGTCCGCTATCTAGGCGATCCCTAGAAGAATCAAAGAACATTCAAAGATGGTTACTGCTGCAGGAGGAGGACACATCGCCGCTATATTCCAGTCTTGGACTTCGGTCGAAGAGTGTGATTTCAATTTTATCAAGGATCGCGCCCACCCCGACACTATCGAAGACCGGTTCAACGAGCCGAAGAATTCACTCATTGGTACCGTTTCGAGTTGATAGAAGATGTTCCTCTTGATCCAACAGGTGTCCCTCTAAACACAGCGCCAACAGCTTTTGCTTTGGATCAAGATGCTCGGGATGCAGCGATCGCCGCTAGACAAACAATTGAAGACAGATTTGAAGATCTTGATAGGGATTTACCAAGTACCCTCTTCCGATTCTCGAAGAAACGCTGGATGATAGACTTGAAGAAAATCCTAAGACCGGTGATACTCGGTACTTCCAGTGGTCCTGCTGTTTAGATTTTGTATTAGGGCCATCTTATTTTTGTAATCAAACATCTTGATCATCATACTATGGTGATTTCTTTTCTATATGAATACCAGTTTCACTATCATACTTATTAACTTTTCTGCCCAAGATATGATGGTTATTTCAGCTAAAACTAACTATAATTAAATTCTGGCTCTAATCAGCGCAGGTTCATAGTTATAGCTTACTTTAACAAGATCACATTACCCGAGGAAAAAAGTTAAGATTTCACAAACTGCTCTCATTGCAGCTTTACATTCAATATTCATAAGAAAAATGCTACATTATTTCCCTTCCTGAATATACCAGTCTTAAACTGAAAAGAAACAGATCGCTCTCAATACAAGCAGCCCACCGACTATATAACCGGTCTTATTATTCAGGAATAGCACAACATCACAGATCGCTCTTAACACAAGCAGCTCCCTGGCTCGATAATTTAATTCAAAATTAAAATATTGAGACACGAAAAGCAAACACATTCTCATTAGACAGAATCACTTTATCATAATATGAAAAGGAAAAATTTACAAGAAGTATTTTTAAGTATAAAAACGACGAAGCCGTTCAATGTTCCAAGAATTTGGGATTTCTTCTTCTTCTAAGGTCATAAGCCTATAAGCCCCTGGTCCGGAGACCGATTTAACCAGTAAAAGATCCTTCCCAGCATCGGTGACATCTTATGCCTGTTCTTGTTAGATCGAATCTTCCGAAGAATCAAGTCTCCTACTTGGAACTCCCGTGTACGAACATTACGATCATGATAACGATGCAATCCTCGATGATATTTAGCAGCTTGAATCGGAGCTTGATCCCTCAATTCTTCCGCAGCAATCAATTTAACCTCGTCGTTGATCATCATATTTCTCTTCATCGTAGTATCATACCCGAGCCGACACCATATTCACTTCCGTAGGTAGCATGGCTTCGGATCCATACACCAAAGAAAAAGGAGACTGCCCCGTAGCTCTGCTAACATTAGTGCGCAACCCCCAAAGCACCCAGGGCAATTCCTTAACCCACTTTCCTGCATATGGCTTCAATCGGTCAAAAATTCTTGGTTTAAGACCGGTCAAAATCATTCCATTAGCTCGTTCCACTTGTCCATTGCTTTGCGGGTGTGATACCGACGCATATTGTACCTTAATCCCTAAACTCTCAAGCATAGTCTTTGAAAAGCTCGAAGTGAATTGAGGCTCATTATCAGTAATAATACTGTACGGTACCCCAAAACGTACAAAGATGTTCTGCAAAAACTTGATTGCTCGAGCTGTAGTTGACTAGTGACCGCTTCAGCCTCAATCCATTTGGAAAACTTATCTACTGCCACAAAAATGTGCGTAAATCCTCCCGGTGCCCGCTTAAAAGGTCCAACTATATCCAGCCCCCAAGTAGAAAAAGGCCAAGTCATTGGGATCAACCGCAACTCATGAGCCGGAGTATGAGGTCGTCTTGCGAAAAACTAACATCCTTGACAATTCTTGACCACTCCGTGCGCATCATCCTTCACCGTAGGCCAATAAAATCCTTGTCCGAATACCTTTCCAACAAGTGTTTTTGAAGAAGCATGATTCCCACAAATTCCCTTGTGCACGTCTTCAAGCAACCGAATGCCGTCGAAACCGATACACATTTCATTAAAATATTAACTCCACGTCCGTATAATTCTCCTTCGAGAATTAAATAACTACGGGCTCGAACCTCTAATCTTTGCTTCTCTACTTTATCCTCCGGAGTTTTACCGGATCGCAGATAGTTAAGGTACGGGGTACGCCAAACGGAATCAATAATCATAACATCCAGTGGCTGAACATCATCAACGTTAGTCTCGTCTATTATCTTTTCCGGCAAGACCGCCTCATCGGACCGGTCCTTCAAGACTACTTTCTCTTCCCGACTCTTTACGATCGATTCATCCACGATCTCTGTAATAGTAGCCTTGCTCTCCATCTTTATAGATGGTCTATCCAATACTTGAAGAAAAACGCCGGGAGGAACCGCTTGTCGTGAAGACCCCGGTCCGCCAACTCATCCGCAGCGAGTTATTTCCGCACGATATATGAGAAAATCGTAGACCATCAAATTTATTTTCAAGTTTCCGAACCTCTTGACGGTAAGCGACCATATGATCATCATGAGCATCCCACACCTTGTTAACTTGGCTTATCACCAACATTGAATCACCATAGATGTCCAATCGTCGGACTCCTAACAAAACAACTACTCTAAGCCCATGAAGCAAAGCTTCATATTCCGATGTATTGTTGGAGGCTCGGAAATGCATTTGTAACACATATCCGAGTGGTTCCTTTTGCGGGGTGAGAAGTACAACCCCAGCCCCGCGCCCGAAAGCTGTAGGGACCCATCAAAGAACATCTCCCAATACTCCAATGCTTGAATCTCCTTCGGTACTTGTGTCTCCAGCCATTCTCGTTATGAAATCAGCTAATGCTTGTCCCTTAATAGCCGTCCGCGAAGAAAACGTAATTTCATACTGGCCAAGTTCTATAGCCCACTTAGCAACTTGGCCAATTGCTTCTCGGTTTCGAGCAATATCTCCAATGGCAAACCCAGTCTTAACCTCAATAGGATGCGCTTGGAAATAATGCTTTAACTTTCGAGAAGTTATCACTACAGCCTATATTAACTTCTCATGAATCGGAGATATTGTACCTTTGATTCAAGTAAGAACTTCACTTACAAAATATACCGGATGTTGCATCGATTGCGGGTGTTCTTCTTCCTTCCGATCAACCGCCGAACCGTGCTCACCACATGGGTTGTTGCGAGAGATATATAACCGAATAACCTCATCCGGCTCGGAGGCACCAATACCGGAGGGTTACTAAGATACTCCTTAAGTTGATCAAGCGCAACTTGTGCTTCATCGATCCACGTAAACTTATCTTGCTTTTTTAGTAACTTGAAGAATGGAAGTCCTTGTACTCCCAGTCTTGAAATAAAACAGCTGAGAGCCGCCATACTACCCGTCAACTTCCGGACATCCTTCAAGCAACTCGGGGGTTTCATGTTAACGATCGTCCGGATTTTTTCTGGATTAGCTTCAATACCTCTCCATGACACGAAATAACCCGAGTAGCTTTTCGGAACGAACTCCAAACACACACTTCCTAGGGTTTAGCTTCATGGAAAAACTCCGTAGATTATCGAAGGTCTCTGCCAGGTCGAGAGAAGATCTTCGCTTTTCGGGATTTAACCACTATATCATCAACATAAGCTTCTGCGTTCCTTCCTAATTGCGAATCCAATCAACGTTGTATGCCACGCTGATATGTAGCTCCGACGTTTTTCAATCCTAATGGCATAGTTGTGTAGCAAGTATGCTCGAAGGGGGTGATAAACGCGGTCTTTATTTGATCCTCAACCCTCAACGGTATTTGATGATACCCCGAATAAGCATCAAGGAAACAAAGACGCTCGCAGCCAGCGATCGAATCAACAACTTGGTCAATTCGAGGCAGCGCGAAAGGGTCTTTGGGGCAAGCTTTGTTGAGATCGGTATAATCAACGCACATTCTTAATTCTTTAGTATTCTTTTTTGGTACAAGGACCGGATTGGCAAGCCAATCTGGATGATACACCTCCCTAATGAACTTAGCTGCTAACAACCTAGTTATCTCTTTCTTGATGGCCTTCTTGCGGTCTTGAGCAAACCTCCGGAGCTTCGTTTCACCGGCTTCGCATCAAGACGCACTAATTGATGTGGACTAGGGTCCCGATCTTCCGAAAGGTTCGGATAACTCTTGATTTGGCGAAGATGTGACACACGTCGATCCGGCTCCCGAACAACACGTTCGAACCCCGCAATCGCAGCACCACGTCCTCTATGGTTGTCAACCGGCGTTGCACGGTTGACCTCGCCTGAAGGCTAATCCCTGCCTGCGAATCAAGAACACAAGCAAGAACAAGAAAGAACGCAACCAAATTTGCAGATGTATGATTAATCTCACAAGTTGGGGTCTCACAAACCGATGAACGGCGAAACTGTCTAAGCAGAATAATCTAAGCAAAACCCAACCCTAACATGGGTCACGGCTGCTGCTAATAAAGACTTGGGGACGTGCAAGAACCCCCTGGACGCTCCCCTAATGGGCTCACACGAGATACACGCCCCAAAGGCCAAAAACGGTGACGCAACACCAAAAACAGATTCTGGACATTCCAATGTTTCGATGATTCCCGGCGACTCAGGATGAAATTTGACGTGGGACCAGTCCCACTGGAAAGCTTATGAAATTATCTTTCGATCCATACGTAGAACGTCCAAATCCGACTTCGTATGCGATCTGGGCGTCCGTTTTAATTCAGACTGTTCCTGGACTCCGAAACAGACTCGAAGTCGACTTGGTTTGGGCCTCCACAATGCCTTGCGCCTCTTGCTGGACCTCCACACCTCCAAGCCCTATTCGATTCATGTTATGGTTCTCTCCTTGATTCCTAATCATAATAAAATCATTAGGTAGCAAACTATTCTCAAAATTATGAAAGGAAAGACTTAGGAACGAGCTCACCTCTAAATTTAATTGTCGGGCGCGAGCTCTAGTGATTGGTCCTTGAATGTTCAACGGAGGAGTGTCATTTGTATCCAAAGGAGTGATGTCCTCATCATCCTCCCCTCTTGAATCGGAGTCGTCCTCGACTCAAGCTCATGCTCCTCACCCAAATAAGGCTTCAAATCTGCAATGTTAAAAGTGGAACTAACCCCGAACTCGGGAGGCAACTCAAGTTTATATGCATTATCATTAATCTTCTCGATTATCTTGAAAGGACCAGCAGCTCTAGGCATTAACTTAGACTTTCTCAACTCAGAAACCGATCCTTTCTCAAGTGCAACCATACTAAATCACCCGGTTCTAATTTAACTTCCCTTTTACCTTTACTACCAGCAATCCTATACTTTTCAGTCATCTTTTCAATGTTCTGCTTAGTTGTTTCATGCATTTTTAAAATAAACTCAGCACGTTCCTTAGCATCAAAGTGAACTCTCTCACTAGTAGGCAAAGGCAAAATATCAATAGGAGCACGGGGATTAAAACCATACACTACCTCAAAAGGACTTACCTTGGTGGTCGAATGTGTTGCACGATTATATGCAAACTCCACATGAGGCAAACATTCCTCCCACATCTTCGATTTGTATTTAGAATAGCTCTCAACATGGTGCCCAATGTGCGGTTCACTACCTCGGCTTGGCCATCGGTTTGTGGGTGACATGTTGTAGAGAACAACAACTTCGTTCCCAGCTTATTCCATAGAGTGCACCAAAAATGACTCAAGAATTTGGCGTCACGATCCGAAACAATAGTAGAAGGCATACCATGCAAACGAACAATCTCTTTGAAAAATAGATCAGCAATATGAATAGCATCATCACTCTTATGACAAGGTATAAAGTGAGCCATCTTAGAAAATCTATCCACGACAACAAAAATATTATTCCTCCCCCTCTTAGTCCTAGGCAGTCCTAAAATAAAATCCATAGAAATATCCGCCCAAGGTATTGAAGGAACGGGACGAGGCATATACAAACCATGTGGATTCAAGCGAGACTTCGTTTTTTGACAAGTAGTGCAGCGAGCCACAAAGCGCTCAAATCAACACTTTTACAAAACTTCCATTTCGCCGCGGAATCAACTCCAAGATAAAAGGCCAATGACCACGAAATCCAACACAAAGAAGGCCACAAGCAACTCGGAACAAAGACCAACATCCAAGTGGGGAGCCAATCGCCAAAGCCCAGCCTCAGAGGGGCCAGACTCAGCTCGGCCGAACCCACCAGTGGTGGTTCGGCCGAACCAGCCCGGTGGCCCCCCGGCCCACTTTTCTCTCGGCGGTTTGCCCACCGCCTCCGGAGGTCGGTTCCACGCGCATTAAATGCCACCGACCTACGAAACCGCCTCCAGGAGCCGACCTTTCAAGCCTATATAAGGAGGGGTACCCCCCTCCTTAACACACACACAACAACACAAGGATCATTCTCTCCTCACACTAGAAGTTTAGAGGCTTTCTAGGTAGTGCTAGGCTTAGTAGTGGGCTGCCTCATTGCTCCCAAGGTCTTGTGGAGAATTGGGTATAGCTCTTGTATCCTCTCTTTGTAAGACTTGATCTTTTATATATGGAATACTTTCGTTTATATCCTTGTCATGAGCTTGACAGAGTAGTCATGATCTTGCTTGATCGTTCATCGTTCGTTCATATGAGTTCATCGTTCGTTCTTCGTTCTTCATTAATAGAAGATGAACACATATCGAATGTTCTTCGTTCGTTCATACTTGATCATCGATTACTCTTGATCTTACTTGGTTGATTGCCGTTCGTCGCTCATTCTTGAGCGACGAACGCCTTTGCATGACTTAGTGCTAGCTTTGATCCTTTCGTCCGGCTTATGCTAGTTAGACTAGTGTTCTTATGAATAGGCTTCGGTTCATCATCCCGCAAGGGTGCTCTAGATTTACCACCATGTCGATCCGTAGGATTGGGGTGCCTCGAGGGATCTAGAGTTGTGGTTAGTGACGCCGCATGGTGTCGAGGTTATCTACCCACCTTTGAATGTGCTTCGTGTCCCACGGTTTGTAGAGGTAGGTGACAAGAAGTGACAGCCTTGTCATCCAAAGTAATCCTCCACGTTCGGGCATGGCATAGGAGTCTAAAAGGTCGGAGTCGCGAGGCGCACCTCGCGTAAGACTGGATCTCCCGATGATGCCTAGGCATTAGACGCTTGCTTGCGCTTGCATGATCTTGGATGTTAGGTAGAAGCCGCGCACTCATATGAATGTTGTATCATTAGGAGTAGTGGTCTCGCTAGTCTAGTTTAGCTTTATCTAGGATTGCCTCTATCCCTTTTATTAGAGAATGCATTGCCTTGGTGTGTGTCACACTATCCTCAATTTATTGCTCCTAACCCCTCGCATTGGAATGTGATTACTTCATCACTCTTTTGTAACACCATGAGCATAAGTACTCTTATCAACCATGTCTTCCTTTGGGAAAATATAAATACGATACCCTTGAATACTCTCGGTGAAATGCTACAACGGGTTATCCGTCCGCTTGCGGATATTCATGACCCACCTTATAATACATATCTAGTACTTGTACTGGATGTGGATTATTTGGTTAAATAGTGCAAGTGACTTAAACCCTTGGCTCTCCCGCGGTCACGTGTTTCTTTCCGCGTGACCTTAAGAGATGCCAACAAGCATTTCTCGGCGCCGCTGTCTGGGAAGACATTGGTTAATAAGAATACAATGAATGTTCATGATTACACTTGATGATGATTTAATCATTACCTTTGCAAAGTTAACCTTGATCTGTTTTCTCTTCAATGTGAAAACAGGATAGTGCATGCGTGGATTCAACTTGCCGAAAAACTTCGTTGATAATCCCGAGTCTCTTGCGAGAAAGACTCGACCTCGCGTCGTTGTCTCTCCTCAAGAACCCACGACAAGCGAGCCCGCATCTTCCGCACCATCAACCTCAACACTCATGGCTGAAAGGACCCTTCGTGACTACTCGCGCCCTCCGTCGCCAATGTGCCCATTGGGCCCAACGTCGACGCTGGTGCCGCAGGACTTGACATCAAGTCCAGCCTCATCACTATGGTGCAAGCCATTCCCTTTGTGGAAAGGCCTCCGAGGACGCCAACTCTCATCTCCAACAGCTCCTCGGAGATATGCAACACATCGCCCACGGCCGGAGTCAACCAAGATGCTATCGTACTTCGCCTGTTTCCCCTATCCCTCCTTGGGAAGGCGAAACAGCTGGTTTTATGCCAATCGTGCAAGCATTGACACTTGGGACAAATGTTCCACGGCGTTCCTCGCCAAGTTTTTCCCGATGGGTAAAACCAATGCCCTTCGTGGAAGAATTGCAAGTTTCCAAGCAAGCTGACAAATGAATCCATGCCCGAGGCATGGGAAAGGCTTCAAGAATACATTCTCGCCTGCCCTCACCATGGGATGGAGGAATGGCTCATTCTTCAACACTTCTACAACGGGTTGACACCAACAACCCGTGGACATATGGATGCCGCTGCTGGAGGAGCCTTCTTCTCCAAAACCGTTGCCCAAGCAAAAGAACTCATAGAGAAGATGGTCTCCAATCAAGGGTGGAGCGATGATCGACTCCAAACACGCTCAAGAGGCGTACACCCTGTCAAGGAGGTGGACATGCTCGTCCGCCAAGGTTGACCTCCTCATAAAACGCTTGGATGAACACAACGCAAATGGTGGTGTTCATGCATTGGACTCACACATGACGTGTGAGGAATGCGGGAACACCGGCCACATGGGGAAGGATTGCCCCCATACCCATGAAGAAGCATTCTACATGAACAACAACAACGGGTATCGTCCAAACGGAGGACAAGGGTACAACCAAAACCGACCATCATATCAAGGAGGTAACAATTTTTCTCGGCTTTAACAATAATCAGCCTTCCTTGAAAGATTTGGTTTATGGCCAAGCTAAAATCAACGAATCTATCAACAAAAAGCTTGCTGCCAACGACAAAGTCTTAGAAAACATAATCGCACAAATAGAAGGTTTCTCCTCTCGCTTTCAAAAATCAGCCGAGCTTTAATAAAATGATTGAAACCCAAGTTGCTCAGCCTAGCTGCTCTTATTCCTGGTTCTAATTCTGGGAAGATCCCGGGCAACCCGAGTCTTCTTTGGAAAATGTTAATGCGGTTACCACGAGGGAGGAAAATCCACTCTGGATCCGCCATATCCTAACCATGCAAGCAAAGAAGAACAGAACGAACCGGAGGAGGAAAGCCCTTCTACTACCAAAGAAAAAGAAGAAGAACCGAAGCCAAGTGACGGGAAGAATGGAATTGAATTTCAAGACACAAGCTTCTTGCCATTCCCTCACGTAAACAGGAAGCCAAAGGAGGATGAACAATTTGCTCGATTCGTCGAGACCATCCGAAGGATTCATGTCAACGTGCCATTGTTGGACATGGTGCAGGTGCCCACATATGCACGTTACCTTAAAGACATCCTCAACAACAAGAGACCATTACCCAACGAGGAAATGGTCAAGCTCACAGAGGAGTGTAGCGCAGCTATACTCAATCGGCTTCCGTAAAAGAAGAAGGACCCCGGCTGCCCCACAATATCATGTTCCATTGGGGCACACCACTTCGACCAAGCCTTATGTGATCTTGGGGCAAGCGTCGCCGTGATGCCCAAAGAAGTCTTTGATCGTTTGAGCTACACAACCTTGACTCCTACACCAATGAGGTTGCAATTGCGTACTCTTCGGTCCGCTACCCCGCGGGAATAGCCGAAGACGTGCCGCAAAAATTCGAGGCAACTTCATACCGGTGGACTTTGTGGTGCTTGAGATGGATATTGACAAGAACACGCCCTCATTTTGGGACGTCCCTTCCTCAGCATCGCGAACGCCCAAATTGATGTTGGGAATGGAGAAATCCGATTCCACATCAATGGGAAGGAGGAAAAGTTTGAGTTTCAACCAAGAAAAGAACAATGCTCAATGATCAAGATCAAGTATGGGCCAAATCCTCAAACATCCGTGAAGTTGAAGTGACGCCAAGAAAGACGGATAGTCTCATCGCCTTTTGGAAGCAACTTGACAAAATTGAGAATCCGTCATGGTACCAACCCAAGAAGCCTCGCAACAAGCAAGGCCGGGATTATGGGCCAAGAAGCCACTCCTTCAAGACACAAAGCCACCTACATCAACAAAGCCCAACCAAGTGTGGCAAGTGAAGAAGGTGCAGCCATCTTCATCCTCCTCTCCAGGGAAAGGGCCCGCACCACAAGGATGAAAAGAAATGGAGAAGTCCTCGCCGCTGCACTTAAAATGGCGAAGCCCCGGCCGACAGGATAAATCGGTATTATCTTTCGATTTCTTTTTGATTTTGTTTTCCACCATTATTTGGATTTTCCGCCAGCATATTCGATTTTTTTTTCACTCGCCATGCATATAAAATTTGAAAACCAAAATCCTTTTACGTCCAAATTTTCCTACTTTTGTTTGAAACTTTTGGACAACCCTTGTATCCTTATACAAAACCCAAAAACAATTTTGCATGTTGGAATTTTCTCCAACACTTTTTCTCGAGATTTGATTTTTCGAATAAAGTTGAATTTGAGGCAACTTTCTTTGGATTTCTTATTGAGCAAATATTTCGAGGAATATCCGGACGTAGCAACCATGGTCAATGATCATTTGGCCGTTGGGGGCTATGGGCCAAAAGGGGGAGCAAGAGGGACCCACAGCAGGCCGGCCGAACCCACCTCCTTGGTTCGGCCGAACCGCTATGACCGTTGCTCTGGTCTGTCTTTTTTTCCAACGGTCATATGCCCCTTCTAACGTTCAAAAACGGCTACTTCGTGAGCTATAAGTAGAGGTGGCCGGGCCGTAACTCTCTCCCCTCTCACACTATCATTTCCACTCCTCACTCACTTCATTCTCATTGCTCTCAAGTTTTCCATTGCCCTCACTTGCTCATTGCCTAAAAGTTCTGCAGAAATCTTTTGTTCTTGGTGTGCTTTCTAGTTTTTGGTTTGATTTGTTTTTGTTTGGTTTTCTCGAGTTGCGATTTCTTGCTCACATGAACAACCGACGGTGTCGCCAATTTGATTTTTCCCTCACATAACCCGTTCGGAGTTGTTGTTCTTGTGTTCTTGCTCTCTTTGTGTGCAGCCATGACCGGTGCCAAGAAGCTGTTCGGTCGATCAAGAGGTCCTTGAGCTCACGCTCAAGTTCAAGCTCTTCACGTCGAAGCACCCGCGCACGCCCCGTAGTCGAGTCACCGCCAAGTTCACCACCACAAGTCGAGGAAGAAGGGCAAGAGGGCAACATCGAGCATCGTCTCCTCACCGACACCGACCTCGACTTAGTGGGCGAGTACGAGACGCACACCTACACGCTTCTCCAACACCGCCTCTTTGCTCCTACGCGAGCATTTGACACGGAGCTGCTGCACAAAATAGGTATGGATGCTGAATTTGCTCAAGTATTTAAAGCCTTAGGGTGGACAGATTTTGCTAGTGTAGATGAGCCGGGTTCCCGCTTGCTTACACTTCAGTTTTTATGCACCCTACGAACGGTAGATGAAGGAATTTCTTTTCGGTTTTTCCGTGAATCCTACCGTTTGACTTGGAAAGAACTTAGCACTCTTCTTGGCTTTAATACTCGCTGCAATACCGACTCTGGATGGTGCCCTTCCTCGCTTTCAAAGCATGCTTTTTGGGAGAGGATTACGGGTCTTCCTAGTTGCGTGCGACCTAGAACTAATCACATCCATCATCCTACCTTGCGTTTTATGCACATGTGGATTGCTATCACTCTTTTTCCAAGGAGTGATATTCGAATTGTGCGCGAGGATGAGCTAAAAATTCTTTTTGCTGCGGTTGATAAAATTAAGATTGCTCCCGTGAAAGCCATGATTCGCCAATGGATAGAAAATCTTGGGACGATAGGACCAATTGAATGTACCTCTTTAGTGACACGAATTGCCATGCGGGTGGGAGCTTTACATGATGCTAATGTTGAATACCTTGCTACACCTCGCTCTCTTATAAATAAAGATTATCTTATTCATGGTCACTCTCTTAAGAATGGTCCGAACGATTCCCTCATATATTATTTTGTGGGATATACAAACGAGTTTCTGTTACCTAACCCGGACCTTCGTTTGTATACTCTCAAAAATCTAACCATTGAGCTCCAAGAAGCGGAGCGGTCTCGCAGAGTGTATCTTCTCGCAGGGGGCGCACAGATCGGAACAGCCATCTACCTCCGAGATGCCCACACCGCAGCCCACGGCTCATGGCGGGCCGGGGTACAGCCACCCCGGGCTTTCTCCCGTGGGTACCCAGCCCCGCCACCTCACATGGCCGGGGATCGGCGTGGCAAACTCCGGGATATGGCCCGGGGCTGTTTTCTCCACAACAACAATGGGAGGAACACTCCACCGACTCCGGATCAGCCCAAGGCTACAACTTTGAGCAGGAGATGAACAACCTCTCCTCACAAATGGGAAGACTCCAAACCACGGCGGAAGACACCGAGTATGCGCTCAACCAACACATCTTGCAAACTCATCAATGGCAAGAGCGCACCGACACCCAGCTCACCGCCCTCACCAACATGACGGAGCAACAACGAGCCGATCTTTTGGCTTACTTCCGTCACATGGGGTTCATTCCACCAAACCCATGAGCAAGAACAAGCTTGGGGGGGCAGCACCCTCGCTAAGGTATCATGTATCGCAACTTGTATCCTTTATTGTCTCCTCGTTTTTGCTTGTTCTTGCCTCTCATATGAAAAACAAAATAAAAATGATAAAACTAAAAAGAACAAAAAGAAGTAGCTTAGTTTCCTTTTATGCGCTGCAAGTATGTTGCTAGTCTTTCTATGTTGAGATGATGAATAGTTGCTCTGTTTTATTTCTCTCATGTGCCTAGTTTATAATTTAGAACTCTCCTAGTTTTGAGTTTGTTGGCTAGCAAAACTTGCTTAGAACCTCGAAACTTGTGGGCTGCACATGCTTGAGCTGCACCTAAGTTGTTGTGAGATGATGATATGGTAAAAAGAGCTGCTATGATCTTGTCCTAAGTTGAACTTGAAATCTCCGAATTTTGTTCCCAAAAATTGCAAAATCTATAAGTTCCCAAGTGATGATAAATTCCTACCAAAGCCATATGCAAATTTCCTTTGAAAACCTTACTCATTTGCTACTTGTTACTTCATTGAGCTTTATCAAAATTGTGTGACCCTAGTGAGATGCTTTTCATACTCTCATGATCAAGATCACGTACACATTCCACCTCATATGCTACACTTCTACACCGGAAGTTAGCAACATGTCATGCCATCCACCAAAATAAAGACACTCCTCACATTTTATCACCTCTCTTAAAATATCAAAAGAAGGCATGGCTATGCAAAAGAAAAAGAAAATAAGGCTCACAAAAGATGAGCATGAGAAAAAGAAAAAAAAAAAAAAGCTGCTCTCATTTCGAGCATGGAAAAAGAAAGAAGAAAAGATAGCCATGCCCAAAATCCAAAATAAAAAGAGGTGAAACAAAAAGAGGAGTAGTCACATACACCACCACCATCATTTTCACACTTGCACATCTTGATCTACGATTGTATGACTTGCTATCTCCATGGATCCACTCTTTTGGTTTTGCAAAATATGAATGCAAGTATGCCTCATTTCATATCCTACCTTGAGCTCCACAAAAGCCTATTAGATGTAGGATGAGGCAATACACATGCCTTGGTGAGGAATACAAACACCACTAGAGCGATTCGAGAGTATCACTTGTGGAACGTGGTTTTACTTGAAAAAAATCCTTTGAAAACTTCCTGAGAATAAAAAGCAAGACAAGGGAAGAGAAAATAAATGCTCTATACACCGTTCTCTCTCTCAACCGCCCAAGGTAAAGTGAAAAGCACAAAGCCCCATGAGGACTAAGGGGAAGGGTGAGTTACCATTGCCAACTTATTCAACTCAAGGATGAGTATCTTTGTTATACACTTGGTACCTTTGAGAAGTAGGCATTATAGCAACTCCCGATCAACAACCTAAAGTTCCACTACTTGCTCCTGGACGAGCAAGGGGTAAGCTTGGGGGACTTGTTGACTGGTCGTTACTGACCAATTTCGACCGTCAATTAGTCAAATAAATGAGAAGGACTAGGCATGTCTTACACGCATTTTACTTAGAAATAACCTAGTTCCACTTGTACCTCTAGATTTTTAGTGTGCAGGTGGATAATGATGAATTCCAGTGCCCCGAGGCGACAAATCAACACTTTTACAAAACTTCCATTTCGCCGCGGGAATCAACTCCAAGATAAAAGGCCAATGACCACGAAATCCAACACAAAGAAGGCCACAAGCAACTGGAACAAAGACCAACATCCAGCTGGGGAGCCAATCGCCAAAGCCCAGCCTCAGAGGGGCCAGACTAGCTCGCCGAACCCACCAGGGTGGTTCGGCCGAATCCAGCCCGGTGGCCCCCCGGCCCACTTTTCTCTCGGCGGTTTGCCCACCGCCTCCGGAGGTCGGTTCCACGCGCATTAAATGCCACCGACCTACGAAACCGCCTCCAGGAGCCGACCTTTCAAGCCTATATAAGGAGGGGTACCCCCCCTCCTTAACACACACACAACAACACAAGGATCATTCTCTCCTCACATTAGAAGTTTAGAGGCTTTCTAGGTAGTGCTAGGCTTAGTAGTGGGCTGCCTCATTGCTCCCAAGGTCTTGTGGAGAATTGGGTATAGCTCTTGTATCCTCTCTTTGTAAGACTTGATCTTTTATATATGGAATACTTTCGTTTATATCCTTGTCATGAGCTTGACAGAGTAGTCATGATCTTGCTTGATCGTTCATCGTTCGTTCATATGAGTTCATCGTTCGTTCTTCGTTCTTCATTAATAGAAGATGAACACATATCGAATGTTCTTCGTTCGTTCATACTTGATCATCGATTACTCTTGATCTTACTTGGTTGATTGCCGTTCGTCGCTCATTCTTGAGCGACGAACGCCTTTGCATGACTTAGTGCTAGCTTTGATCCTTTCGTCCGGCTTATGCTAGTTAGACTAGTGTTCTTATGAATAGGCTTCGGGTTCATCGTCCCGCAAGGGTGCTCTAGATTTACCACCATGTCGATCCGTAGGATTGGGGTGCCTCGAGGGATCTAGAGTTGTGGTTAGTGACGCCGGCATGGTGTCGGGGTTATCTACCCACCTTTGAATGTGCTTCGTGTCCCACGGTTTGTAGAGGTAGGTGACAAGAAGTGACAGCCTTGTCATCCAAAGTAATCCTCCACGTTCGGGCATGGCATAGGAGTCTAAAAGGTCGGAGTCGCGAGGCGCACTCGCGTAAGACGGATCTCCCGATGATGCCTAGGCATTAGACGCTTGCTTGCGCTTGCATGATCTTGGATGTTAGGTAGAAGCTGCGCACTCATATGAATGTTGTATCATTAGGAGTAGTGGTCTCGCTAGTCTAGTTTAGCTTTATCTAGGATTGCCTCTATCCCTTTTATTAGAGAATGCATTGCCTTGGTGTGTGTCACACTATCCTCAATTTATTGCTCCTAACCCCCGCATTGGAATGTGATTACTTCATCACTCTTTTGTAACACCATGAGCATAAGTACTCTTATCAACCATGTCTTCCTTTGGGAAAATATAAAATCGCGTGTTCCTGTGTGTTCTGTGTGTTGTACCATCGAATTCCACGCTCGTGAGGGACCGGGTAGTACGAGTGCCAAGTTTAAGACTCGACACATACCATGCAAACGAACAATCTCTTTGAAAAATAGATCAGCAATATGAATAGCATCATCACTCTTATGATAAGGTACAAAGTGAGCCATCTTAGAAAATCTTTCCACGACAACAAAAATACTATCCCTCCCCCTCTTAGTCCTAGGCAGTCCTAAAACAAAATCCATAGAAATATCCGCCCAAGGTATTGAAGGAACGGGAAGAGGCATATACAAACCATGTGGATTCAAGCAAGACTTCGCCTTTTGACAAGTAGTGCAGCGAGCCACAAAACGCTCAACATCTCTTCTCAACTCGTGGCCAAAAGAAGTGTGTGGCCAACACATCCGCCGTCTTCTTTGTACCAAAATGTCCCATCAATCCGCCTCCAAGCGCTTCCCGTAACAACAAAAGACGAACGGAACCAACTGGAATGCAAAGACGGTTAGCTCTAAACAAATATCCATCATTTATCACAAACTTGTTCCATGTATGACCCTCTCTACAATGCAGCAAAACATCTTTAAAATCAGCATCAAGAGCATATTGTTCTTTAATTGATTCAAGCCCAAAAATGCGACAATCAAGGTGTGACAACATAGTGTATCGTCTAGACAAAGCATCGGCAATCACATTATCCTTCCCTTTTTTATGCTTGATATTATAAGGAAAAGACTCAATAAACTCAACCCACTTAGCATGTCTACGGTTCAAATTACTTTGAGAACGAATATACTTAAGCGATTCATGATCAGAATGAATAACGAATTCCTTAGGCCATAAATAATGACGCCATGTTTGCAAAGAACGTACAAGAGCATATAATTCTTTATCATACGTAGAATAATTTAGAATAATTCAGAATAGGGCCAGTTATCTTTTCACTAAAATAAGCAATAGGTTTGCCATTTTGCATCAAAACACCACCAATGCCAATACCACTAGCATCACACTCAAGTTCAAAAGTCTTACCGAAATCTGGTAGTTGCAGCAGCGGTGCATGTGTAAGTTTGTCCTTCAAAGAGCTAAAGGACTCGTCGTGTGCTTTGCTCCATTGAAACACAACACCCTTCTTTGTCAATTCATCCAACGGTGCAGCGATAGTGCTGAAATCTTTGACAAAGCGGCGATAGAAACCTGCAAGACGAAGAAAACTTCGAACCTGTGTGATGGTTTGGGGCTGCGGCCAGCTAGCAATAGCGTCCATTTTCTTGTCATCCACGTCTATACCCTGTGGAGTAACAACATAGCCAAGAAAAGAAACTCGATCGGTGCAAAAGGTGCACTTCTCAAGGTTAGCAAATAAACGTGCATTTCTTAAAGCAGTAAAAACAGCACGTAAATGATCCATATGTTCATTTAAAGACTTGCTGTAAATCAAGATATCATCAAAGTAAACCACCGCAAAACGCCCAATAAAAGCCCTCAAAACCTCATTCATTAAGCGCATGAAAGTACTAGGTGCATTAGTTAACCCAAAAGGCATTACTAACCACTCATACAATCCGAATTTAGTTTTAAAAGCTGTTTTCCATTCATCTCCAAGTTTCATTCTAATTTGATGGTAACCACTACGCAAGTCAATTTTAGTGAAAATTAGAGAACCGCATAACTCATCAAGCATGTCGTCTAGACTAGGAATAGGATGACGATAGCGAATAGTAATATTGTTAATGGCTCTACAATCAACACACATGCGCCAACTACCATCTTTCTTAGGAACCAAAAGTACAGGAACAGCACAAGGACTAAGGCTTTCTCGTACATACCCGCGGTCCAAAAGGTCTTGTACTTGTCGCTGAATTTCCTTTGGCTCCTCGGGGTTGGTCCTATAAGCAGCACGGTTTGGCAAGGTAGCTCCCGGAATCAAATCAATTTGATGTTCTATTCCTCTCAAAGGTGGTAATCCGGGAGGAATCTCAGCTGGAAAAATATCCTCAAACTCCTGCAAAAGGTCAGTGATAGCAGAAGGCAAAGAGCTAGCAATATCATCAAAGGAATACAAGGCTTGTTTGCATATCAAAGCATAAAAAATATCATCATTAGAAATTTCAGCAAGGTCTGATTTTGTAGCAAGCATAACACGACCTTTCAAATTAATTCCATCTCCCTTAGAAATAGGTGCGGACTTATCCTTTATAGGTGGGAAAACAGAATTAGCAACTTGCTGATTTTCAGATTTAGAATTATTCAAAGAAGCAGCTCGTTCTCTATCAGCTTCTACAATTTCAGCAGGGGTCAAAGGTACTAAAGTAATTTTCTGTCCTTTATGCATAAAAGTGTATTTATTACTTCTACCATGGTGTGTAGCATCATTATCATGTTCCCAAGGACGACCCAATAAAAGTGAACAAGCTTGCATAGGAACCACATCACAATCAGCATAATCCGAATAAACACCAATGAAAAAAGGAACTCGGCAAGTTTGTGTTACCTTAGCTTTTCCCGAGTCATTTAACCATTGAATGTAGTATGGATGAGGATGTGGTCGTTTGGCCAAACCAAGCTTCTCAACCAGATCTGAACTCACCAAGTTATTGCAGCTTCCTCCATCAATGATCACACGTGCTCGTCGATTCTTGATGACGAAGAAAATCTGGAACAAGTTGTGGCGCTGTATCTTTTCAGAAGTCTGAATTTGCGTGCTAAGTACACGCTGTACAATGATGTTCATGAAACCCGAAGTGTCTTCTCCACCAAGTACATGGCCCTCGTTGGTGTCGTCGGCGACTTCGTCTTCATCATCATCTTCTATGTCGGAGGTGCTGATGTATCCTCCATCCTCGGTGGCCACGTATGCCCGCTGACTTGGGCAATCCTTCTGCACATAGTCTAGTCCATGGCAGCGGTGGCACTGAATGTTGGAAGTACGTCCCGTCGAGGCGACCGATGAAGCACTTTGAGCAGTACCCTGCACAGAATTTTTACCTGAATTTGCAGGGCGTGTAGGAGGTGCGTGTGGGGCTGCCATAATACCACTCGCGGACGCGGGAGGCCGTTTGCTTGCTGGTAGAGATGGCCGGGAAGAAAACCCCGAAGACGGCGTCGACCGTGGGGTGTAAGAAGGCCTGCTTGTACTGCTGCTCCTCCGTTGTTTCTCCCGTCTCTGCAATTCTTTCTCTGCAAGCATAGCAAACTGGAACAACTGGTTGATGGTGTTAAACTCCTTATAATCAACAATGTCCTGTATATCACGTCTCAAACCAGAGTAAAAACGAACAATAGAGCTCTCATTATCCTCTACTATCATGCAGCGTTGTAAACCCTTTTGAAGCTCACCATAATAGTCCTGCACAGATTTATCCCCTTGTTCTAAGCGCTGAAGTTTTTTGCGTAAATCTCTATGATAAGAAGGAGGGACAAAACGATCACGCATAGCTTCCTTAAGTTGAGTCCAAGTTACAGGAATATCATCAGCAGTTAGAGAATTCCACCAAATAATAGCAAAGTCTTTAAATTCACTAGTGGCTTGTCTAACTCTATGCTGCTCAGGAACTAGGTGGCCACTAATTTTTTGCTCTACTGTCATCTCCCAATCTAGGTAACCCTCCACATCATATTGCCTCGAAAAAGGTGGAATGGTAAACTTAATCTTAGCATAAGGATCATCGGGGACTCGATTATTCTTACCTTGTTGTCGATGTAGGCCACCCATACCTTGGGTATTATGTTGTAGACGCCGGTGAAGCCTTTGTACTCGTATAGCTGCGTCATCGGCATCGAAAGTGGCATCATTCACCGTGTCATCTTTTCTGTTTCCTCCGGCGTTGCTACCGGCCTCATCTTCATGGATCTTCACACGGTTCTCCACCTCGTCAGCTTGCCGATCAACGTTGTCGCCACTTCGCTAGAGTATTAACCGTGTCTGTCATCTTGGACAAACGCTTATCGATCCTCTCAATCTGGTTGCCGAGATTGAGTTTGTTGATGTCGTCGGTAACGGCCTTGTTAACAGCTTCTGTCATCTCCTCACGTGCCCTATCAAGAACAGATCGAAGCTGCCCTTGACTAACACACTCGTGGAAATCTTTAGGGGTACCAAGCATCTGCAGCATCTCCTGCCATAGCAAATACCAAAACAGGAACAAACAGTGAAGGTTATCCCTAATAACACTACTACTATGGTGGACAGTGGTGACTCTCACAAAAGCAAATGGAAACGTCTCACCAAGTTCTTACAAGGGTCTTACCAAGCAAGGCAAAGGATACCTAGAAGGCGTGTACCACGATTGCAAGGGTCAAAACCTGTGTTGTCCGAAGTAGTATGTGGAGCTAGGAAGGCCAAATATGTGAGCGGAACACAATTCAAAAACAGATAGTAATGCTGAATAAATGTCCAAAGCTACTTGTCCTTAGTTGCTGGTCTACACGTATCCTAGAACAGTAGTGCAGGCAAAGCAAGGATGACAGGCACAAAGGAAACAAAGCAAAAGGGAACTAGCAAGGAAGAAACAAGCAACTAGACACAAAAAACAGGCCAAAACCCTGTTTTGTCTTTTAGCACTAGTAGAAATCACAACTTTTTCTTTTTTGATATTATTTTTTTGATATTTTTCTTCCACTGAGAGGCAACAAAATAGGAACCACACAAAGTTTCAGGTCAAACAGAGAAGGAATGTGGCCTACAGATTTTCCGTAAGATGCAATGACGACGGGTTTCAAACTTTTTTCCTCGGATCGGTGGGCTTAACTATTTTTTTGATTTTTTCGAGATTTTTCCTGCCCGGCGACTCCGAATTTTTTTCTATCCAATTTCAAAAAAAATTTGCCTAATTCGAGTCCGTATGCGAAAGTTATGGCTGTTTGAAGGAAGGGACTCCGAATTAGGGTTTCGGTGGACGGAATTGCAATCGGGTAGGATTTTTTTGTTTTTTTTTCGACGATTAATGTATGCAATGGAAACAGGAGTAGGTCTTGTTCGTGGGGTGTTGAGTTGTAGATGAAAAGGGTGGGAGTGTAGGGTGGGACTACGGTGGATGCAGCGGAGGTGACAAAAACTCTCGAGACAAAGCAAAACTTGAGGTAATTCGGCTAGGGTTTCAAGGTGGCACAAACCGACGACAAGAACACGAACTAAACCAGCAACAAAACAATCACTACAACACAAACTCAACACTACGGACTCTGAAATTGAAACATGCAAAGGCTAAACACGGCTTGGACAGGATGAACCCTAAAACTAAATTTTTTTGGCTTTTTCGTGGATGATAGGATAATAAAGAAACAAACTAAACTAAAAGGTAGGGCGAACCTGACGGTGCACCTAAAGCTCTGATTACCACTTGATGTGGACTAGGGTCCCGATCTTCCGAAAGGTTCGGATAACTCTTGATTTGGCTAAGATGTGACACATGTCGATCCGGCTCCTGAACAACACGTTCGAACCCCGCAATCGCAGCACCACGTCCTCTATGGTTATCAACTGGCGTTGCACGGTTGACCTCGCCTAGAAGGCTAATCCTTGCCTGCGAATCAAGAACACAAGCAAGAACAAGAAAGAACGCAACCAAATTTGCAGATGTATGATTAATCTCACAAGTTGGGGTCTCACAAACCGATGAACGGCGAAACTGTCTAAGCAGAATAATCTAAGCAAAACCCAACCCTAACATGGGTGGCGGCTGCTGCTAATAAAGACTTGCGGACGTGCAAGAACCCCCTGGACGCTCCCCTAATGGGCTCACACGAGATACACGGCCCAAAGGCCAAAAACGGTGACGCAGCACCAAAAATAGATTCTGGATGTTCCAATGTTTTGATGATTCCCGGCGACTCAGGATGAAATTTGACGTGGGACTGGTTCCACTGGAAAGCTTATGAAATTATCTTTCCATCCATATGTAGAACGTCCAAATCCGACTTCGTATGCGATCTGGGCGTCCGTTTTAATTCAGACTGTTCCTGGACTCCGAAACAGACTCGAAGTCGACTTGGTTTGGGCCTCCACAATGCCTTGCGCCTCTTGCTGGACCACCACACCTCCAAGCCCTATTCCATTCATGTTATGGTCCTCTCCTTGATTCCTAATCATAATAAAATCATTAGGTAGCAAACTATTCTCAAAATTATGAAAGGAAAGACTTAGGAACGAGCTCACCTCTAAATTTAATTGTCGGGCGCGAGCTCTAGTGATTGGTCCTTGAATGTTCAACGGAGGAGTGTCATTTGTATCCAAAGGAGTGATGTCCTCATCACCGTCCCTCGCTCCAGCTCCAGCCGCCTCCTCCACGCTCCGTGCGCACGCCGCCAAGCAAGCACCCGCGACCAAGCTGCCGCCCACCCTTGGCCGCGCCCCCATCCCTATCCCTTCGCTCACCGCGCCACGCCCCGAGCGCCACCCGTACCCCGCCTCCCCCCCCTCCACCGTCACTCCCGGCCAAGCGGCCATGCTGGCTGTCGGTTGCGCCGACCTGACCGCCGCGGCTTCCCCATCCACGTGCTCATCCAGCTGCCGTACCCGGCCCCTCCCCTCTCGCATCCCACGCCGCCACCTCGCCCGCCGCGCCATGGCTGCCCGGAGCCATTCACCCTCACCACGGCCTTTAATAGGGCCTCGCCTCTACCCTTGCTCGGCACCGCCTCCCGGAGCGCCGGCCAAGGCAAGAGCCGCCCCGGCTCCCCTCTCCCAGCCTCCCTCGCCTCGCCGGCGTCCGCCACCCACCTTCCCCCATCCCCTTTAGCCTCCACGCCACCCTAGCCCCTCCCGGGCCTAGCCAAAGCGTCGACCGGCCCCGCCATGGCCGTGTGCACCTCCCCGAGCCCCGTTGCCCCCTCAAACCCGGTCACACGGCCCTCCCCTCATTCCGCTACCGTCGCTCGAGCCTCCGTGGGACGGCTCGTGCCCGTCCCTCGCCGCCGCACTCGCGCAACCTCCCCATTAGCTCCGAAGTGCTCCCGGCCCCCGCTCCGGCCGTTAGGGCCGTTCGCCAATGCCAGCAAGCTCCGGCAGCGCTCCGTCCCGGGTCCACCATGGACCGGTGGTCCGGCTCTCCAGCTCGGTCCACGAGTCCCGTGGACCATTTCCACGAGATTTTTCATAGAGCAATAAATCCCATATCCGCCAGACAAATACACTTTTACAAATACCCCCGACCTTTTCTAACATTAGTTAAGAGCCCCTAGAATTTTACATAAACCCCCTATGTTTTTCCAAAATTACAAATAAGTCCCTAGCCTAAAAATGCATTTTTACATTTTAGACCCTCCACTTTCTATAAAAGCCATGGCCATTTTCCAAAAATAACCCTAGAACTTCCGACGACCATAACTTTTATACCGTAGCTCCGTTTCGATCGATTCTAACGTCGTTGGAATCGTCGTAACAAACCATAGCCCCTAGAGCCTCCCTCTTCTCGATTTTCCTTGTTGTTACTTTTTGTCTTCATTATTTTATGTGATGGTAGCTTACGTATGCTAACGTCGTCTATAGACGAGGAGAACCAGGAGCAGGAGCTAGAGGACCCCGACTACGAGGAAGACTTTGAGGACGCGTTAGGAGGCAAGCTCTACAAATCCCTTGATCATAATTGATCCTATTACTCTTCTTATTCTCGCACCTATTGCAATTATTTTGCTAGAGCCCGGTTGTTGTATGTTAATGTTCAAATCACTATAGATGTGAACATTAGCCCTTGATTGGCCATAGACCACTAGATCAACCTAGATGTTATTGTTAACTACGTTATTGATAGTGCTGTAGTATCACGCTTAGGAACTCGTTACTATCTATAATCATACACCTTGTTTATGAAAACGTGTGCAAATGAGTTTCGTGGTGTGTGTTGATGGGTGGGTAATTATCGATCGTGGGCGAAACTCCTAGTACTTGGTATAGAGTCCTTGATGTTTAGGTGATGTCCATTTGTGATGGACGAGTGTTTGCCCTACCATATAAGGACCGGCTCTTCGAACCCCAAATTGGTGATTTAGTGTACAACCACGTAACCTGTTATGGGCAGGATCGTGCATCAAACCTTGGGTTACGCAGCAAGAAGTTCTACCAGGTGTAGTAGATGACGGAGGTCTAGGGATCGTTTATTTATCCAAGTACTTGGCACATATATGGTGGACGGTATGCTTGTGTCATATCCGTCACATCCTTGGGCATTGGAGGCGGACTTGTGAGCGTGCCTAGTTGCGTAGCTAAGAACATATAGCTTGTGGGCAAAGTGTACCAACCTCTACAGAGTGTATACAATTATCCGGATGTCCGTTGTCACGGTATATTGACCCGTCAAACCTTGAGCTCTCGTTGATTAGCCACAAATATTAAACCCTTGATGTGTGAGTGGGCACCCGTGTGCCCGTGTATTTTGGAAATGGTGTTGACCCGGTGTGCCGTAGCTATTATGACCTTCGGTCGGAAGGTTCATCTCAAGTATGGGAACTGTCCGGATCGATGAATATCTCCCCTAGGTCCAACCAACTAAAATTACACAAAATATTTTCCTCTTACAAGAACCCCATTGCTTCGTAGTGAGCCCATTGCATTCGTGCTTTGCGCCGCAGCTTAACCCTACCTTGACCATATCCAAATGCATGTATAATATCACCCATTGCTAGTGGTAGAGCTTGTTGAGTACCTTATGTACTCACCCGTCGCTTAAATCATTTAGATGGAGATGGAGATTATTATGAAGACGAGGAGTAGGTCGCGTCCTTCACTCGATGTTGCCTATTGAATTTATGAAACTTTCCAAGTGTGTTTTCTTTTATGTGAGGCTGGCCTATCCACCTCTTTGCTTGTAATCCGGACCATATATCCCCTAGTTGTACCCCTTGAGGAATAAAAAAAGGTTGTTGTATTGGATTTGTATCATCTATGTGTGTACCAACCACTGTTCCAGGGATTGGTATGTATGCATAGTGTAGTCCATGGAGTGGGGCGTCACGGATGGTATCGTAACCAATACTCGACCGATAGGACACGAATACGGACTTAGGACGTATTACACGCTGCACTATCCAAATATTTTCCCCCTATAACTATATATCTCCCTTACCTTACTCCGATAATAAAATTTGAAATTCTTCTATAACATTCTTACCCAAATTTTCTCACTCATAGGAAATGTATGTCTCATAGATGGAAGACAGAACTCAAGAGGAAGGATGACCGGATCTCCACCCTAGTCAAAACATTGAAGAAGACAAAGAACAAGAAGCCGCGGAAGAACCCTATAGTAGTCGGCGACGAGTAGACCTTAGACTCTTAGAGGCTGCTAGACTTAGTACGAGGCATGTGTACCAAGGGTCATATGATAGCATCATATATGCCAAGTACTTGTATCATGTATCATGTTTTACGTACCATGTATCATGTATTGTACCATGAGTCATGAGTATGTACCATGGGTCATGTATGATGTATGTTGTGTCATGTATCACGTATCATGTATCATGTACCATGTATGTCAATCGTTGTGTAATGTAATAAATGCATGGTGCTTGCATGTTTGCTTTTATACAAATATTTTATTGAGTGAAATTGTATGGCTGACCACAGAGCACTAAAACAATTCTAAGGTCATAGACCTAATTCTCATCCCGTCCTTCGTAAAGGTAATCAACCCATCACCTCAACATGGCTAGCCGAAGCCGTCACAGTGAAAGCAATGATGAGAATGGAGTTGAAGTTAGCAACCAGAGGAATGAGCAAGAACCCCCACCGCCACCACCTCCGATCACGGTAGGAGAATTCCTGCAGACTCAATTCCAGGCAATGCACACGGCAAGCCGTGGACATGCTCCTTCCAAGATGGCTGAATTCATGAGGCTCAAGCCACCCACTTATGAAGGGAACCCGGAAGACCCACTCACAGCTGATGATTGGCTTAGGGAAATCACCAAGAAGCTGGGGATAGTTGGTGCAAACGACCAAGAGAATGTAGTTCTAGCTGCTCACCAGCTCGTTAGACCCGCTGTAGAATGGTGGGACAACTACGGTGATGTTGTGCCTAATGTCACTACGAGTTGGCTGGAAAGAGTTTCAGCAAGTCTTCAGAGAATATCACATTCTCGAAGGCATTATGGACATGAAGAATGAGGAATTCAAGAATCTACACCAAGGTTCAATGACCATAAACCAAGTACCTCAAGAAGTTCACCCAGCAAGCCCGCTATGCCCCAGGAGATGTAAGCCACGACAAGAAGCGGAATGCTTCAAGAAAGGCCTATGTGGACCCATCAGGACTCACGCCATAAGGAACATATATCCCGATTTCAACACCTTGATGAACCGCTGCATACCGATGGAGGAATCCATCAACATGGAGAACAGTGACCGCAAGCGCAAGTTCTAGGAGCGCTAGGAAAGACCGCAGAGGCAGCACACCAGGAATATTCGGAGGTATCCGCCTCGTCTCGTGATGCGATACCGCACCGGTGGTAACAGATCAGCAATCCGCACCCCGCCGGGCCCCAAGTCGAGCTATGCCCCTACTTAGAGGAGAAACACTACTATCAACAAGACTCGAACAATGCAAATAATGGTTGCCATAACCGTGATGAATTCACCCATAGGATGCCCCTACAAGAACGTGAAAATCAAAGCCCCCGCTATAACCGTGGGAAGGTGAACCACATTGTTGTGCAATAAGCTGAAGAGGGGCCGGATGTTGTGCTCGGTGAGTGATATGTAAACCCCGCAGATCAAGAATGGGAAATATGCTATGCCACATGGACATCCCCACCTTAGAATCGGTGCCCATAATAAAGGAATATCTAGATGTGTTTCCCTAGGAATTTACCAGGAATGCCCCAAGATCGGGAAATTGAGTTCGTCATTGACTTAATTCCTGGATCTAGGCCCATTACCAAGAGACCCTATAGAATGGCAGCTAATGAACTAGAAGAACTCAAAGAACAATTAGCATACTTGCAAAGAAAAGGGTAAATACGACCAAACTTATACCCATAGGGAGCATCGGTCCTCTTTGTGAAGAAGAAAGACGGAAGCATGAGAGTGTGTGTGGATTACCGTTCTCTTAATGAAGTAACCATCAAAAATAAATACCCGCTGCCCAGGATCAATGATCTCTTCGATCAATTGAAAGGAGCTAAATACTTCTCCAAGATTGACCTCGGATCGGGGTATTATCAGCTGAGGATCGGGGAAACAGACGTGATGAAGACAGACTTTTGTCACCGGATATGGACAGTTTGAGTTCACTCGTTATGCTATTTGGATTGACCAATGCCCGGCTTACTTCATGAATTTGATGAACAAGATTTTCATGAAAAGAGTTAAACAAATGTTGGTAGTCTTCATAGACGATATACTCATCTCTAAGAGGAGAGAAGAACATGAGAAACACTTGAAGGTAGTGATGGATCGCCTCAAGACCCATTAATTGTATGCCAAATTCAGCAAATGTGAATTCGGCTAGAAGAAGTTGGATTCCTAGGCCATGTCATAATGCCAAGGGACTAGCGATAGAACCCCGCTAAAGTGGACGCCGTTAAGGACTAGAGGCAACCAAGGAATGACACCGAGATCAAAAGCTTTTTAGGATTGACAGGTTATTACCGAGAGGTTTATTGAAGGATTCTCCAAGATAGCCAAACCAATGATGGAACTCACCCGTAAGGAAGCCAAGTTCTAGTGGAGCCCATAGTGTGAAAAGAGCTTCGAAGAATTGAAGAAAAGACTCACCGAAGCCCCAATACTCACTCTACCATATATCCGTAAGGATTTCATAATTTATTGTGATGCATCCCGAAGTGGATTAGGAGGTGTACACATGCAAGACAAGTGAGTTGTTGCATATGCCTTGAGGCAACTCAAGCCACATGAGCAGAACTACCCGACACATGATTTGGAGACATTATCTCACTAGTAACAAGTGCAAGATTTTCATGGACCATAAGAGTCTAAAATACATATTCACCCAGCCGGACCTCAACCTCGAGACAAAGAAGATGGTTAGAGCTGATTAAGGATTATGACTTGGATGTCCGATACCACCCAGGGAAGGTTAATGTAGTAGTTGATGCACTCAGCCGCAAGGCCTCATCGCAATAAAATAAGGGCCGGCACCCCCATCAGCCCCGAGTTAGCCCAAGACATGGACAACTTAAACTTACACATAACACCCCTAGGAGGAGCACAAGTACTAGAGATACAGCCAAACCTAGAGGCCAGAATTAGAAAGGCTTAGCCTTAGGACCCAGGAACCTTAGAGCAGAAGCATCGGATAAAAGACAATAAAGCACCAAGACACCGAGTGGATGAAGGAGGTACCCTATGGTTTGAGAGCAGGATATGTGTACCCAATGTGGACAACCTTTAGAGACTTGTAATGGAAGAAGCCCACGACTCCACATACTCAATCCACCCAGGGTCCACTAAGATGTACCAAGACTTAAAGCGTAAGTACTGGTGGAATGGAATGAAACGGGACATAGCGAGAATATGTTGCCCGTCGTAACCTCTCGCAACCGGATCAAGACAGAGCATCGAAGCCAACTGGTCTGTTGTGACCCTTGCACATACCCACATGGAAATGGGATGTCATAGTTATGGACTTCATAGTAGGCTTACCACAAACACCAAAAGGGAACGACTCCATATGGGTCGTAGCCGATAGATCGACCAAAGTTCACTTTATAGCGGTAAAGAAAACCTACAAAGGAGATAAGTTAGCTCGGCTTGTACATCGACAACGTATCGAAGCTACATGGGGTACCCTCCCGAATAATGTCGGATCGAGGTACCCAATTTACCTCTCACTTTTGGGAAAGCTTGCATAACAAGCTGCAAACAAGACTTGACTATAGCTCAACCTATCACCCCCGGATCGATGGACAAACGGAGTGAGTCAACCAGATTCTCGAAGACATGCTACGAGCCCGCGTACTAATGTACAGATAAAGATTGGGAAGCAAGCTTGTCATTCGCAGAATTTTCCTACAACAACGGTTACCAAGCCGGTATCAAGATGGCACCATTTGAGATGTATGGAAGGAAGTGTAGGACTCCCCTTATGTGGTCTGAAGTCGAAGAGAGATCCTTTTTTGAACCTGCTATCATAACACAGGCAGAAGAAAAAGTAGCTGCCGTCGGAGAAACCCTTAAAGCTGCCCAAAGTAGACAAAAGAGCTATGCCGACAAACACCGCAGAGAACAAGAGTTCAGCCCGGACGACCATGTCTACTCGAAGATGTCATCCATGAGAGGAACACGGAGATTCCAAGTTCGTGGCAAGTTGGCCCCTTGTTACATAGGACCCTTCGGAGCGCTCACACAAATTGGAGAAGTGGCCTACGAGTTGGAACTGCTAGAAAGCCTATCGGATGTACACCCGGTGTTCCATGTCTCCCAGCTGAAAAGATGCCTAGAGGTACCCGAGCAACAGCTACCTTTGGATTCGATGGACCTTCGACCGGACTTGCGTTACAAGGAATACCCAGTTAAGATTTTGGACACGGTCGTCCGACGAACAAGGACAAAGGCTATAAATATCTGTCGGGTGCAATGGAATACTCATACCGAGAATGAGGCAACCTAGTAAAGGGAAGAGAACCTCAGAAAGGAATATCCCTACCTCTTCGAGGATTAGCGCGAATCTCGGGGACGAGATTCATTTTAAGTGGGGTATGTCCGCCATACCCCGATTTTTCGCCAATTTAAAACAAGACTAATAAATCATTTTATTTTCTTCAGGAAAAACATTTTTGAAAAATAACTTGGAATTAAAACCTAAATTGAATTTATTGCTAGAATGCACCTAGGATTTTTAAATAAAATACTAACACTTGCAAACATGTTTGATTTTCTCTTCATTCCCTTGACCTCATTTCATTTTCCTCAAATTAATTCATTTGGATTTTATTCAAATATATTTGGATTTATGAAGTAAAGAGACAAGAAGCAATAAAAGAAAAGGAATTAAACCTAACGCCCCCCCCCCCCCCTACCCAAATCCCCTCACCCGGACCAGCTCCCCTCTCCCTCGGCCAAGCCCAACTCTCCGGCCCCACAACCCTTTCTTCTTCCCCGCGACGCGCGCGAAAGCGCACCTCGCATCGCTGCCCCGGCGCCCCATCCCCCCCTCTCCGGCTCCGGCCGCCTCCTCCGCGCTCCACGCGCCCGCCGCCAAGCCGACAACCACGCCCAAGCCGCCGCCCTCCCTTGGCCGCGCCCCGAGCGCCGCCCGTATCGCCCCCCTCCCCCCGCTCCCCCACTCAACCATCACTTCCGGCCAAACGGCCAAGCCGGCTGTCATTTGCTCCGACCCGACCGTTGTCGCTTCCCCTCTACTTGCTCGTCCGAACTGTCGTACCCAGCCCCTCCCCTCTCCCCATCCCGCGCTACCACCTATCCCGCCGCGCCACGCGCTCGTCGTATACTTGCCTTATGGGTATACGGATGATCAAGGAATGGATACACAGAGACACGATAGCAAATCAATGAAGATAAAGCTGACGAGAGATAGTCAACGGATCGGTTCTTAACCGATCCGGAATAACAGAGGATTCCATATACCGGCATGGAGATAAGGCGGGTATCAAGACCGACATATGATAACTTCGGAAACAAGTAAAGGAGCAATTTGTAGTCTATTAGGACTCCGAATCAATAAGGAAAGCTAGAGATAGAGTTCCCATATATGTAATCCGTGTAATCGACTAGGATTCTGCATGTAACCCTAACTCCCGTGGATATATAAGGCGGAGCAGGGACCCCCCCCCGAAAACTCTCTCGAGATCTTGCAATTAGCAATCTGCTAAAGGCAATACATAACACACAGGACGTAGGGTATTACTCTCCATCAAGAGGCCCGAACCTATCTAAAATCGCGAGTTCTTGTGTGTTCCGTGTGTTGCACCATCGAATTTCACGCTCATAAGGGACCGGGTAGTTCTAGTGTCGAGTTTAAGACTCGACACGGCCACCCGTCACCATTCCCCCTCGCGACGGCCTATAAAAGTGCCTCGCTTGCGCCCTTGGTCACCACCGCCTACCGGAGCACCGGCCAAGCCAAGCACCGCCCCCACGCTCCCCCTATCCCCTCCTCCCTCGCCTCGCCCGCGTCCGCCACCCACCTTCCCCCATCCCCTATAGTCCCCGCGCCGTCCTAGCCCCTCCACGTCATGGCCGGCGCGCCGCCCGACCCCGCCATGGCCGTGGGCACCTCTCCGAGCCCCCTTGCCCCATCAAACCGAGTCGCACGGCCCTCCTCTCATTCCGCCACCGCCACTCCAGCCCTCCAGCCGGCCGGCTCATGCCCGTCCCTCGCCGTCGCGCTCGCCCGAGCCTCCCCAACAGCTCCGACGTGGCTCTGCTGGACACCGGCGTGCCCCCAGTGCCCCTGCTCCGGCCCCATCCCCGCCAACTCCGGCGAGCCCCGGCCGTGCCCCATCCCCGGGTCCACCGTGGACCAGTGGACCGGCTCACCGGCCCGGTCCACATGTCCCGTGGACCGTTTCCACGAGATTTTTCATAGAGAAATAAATCCCATACCCCCAGCAAATACACTTTTACAAATACCCCCGACCTTTTCTAATCTTAGTTAAGAGCCCCTAGAATTTTACATAAACCCCCCAAGTTTTTCCAAAATTACAAATAAGTCCTTAACCCGACAAAAATGCATTTTTGCATTTTAGCCCCTCCACTTTCCCGAAATTACCAAAACACCCATCCTTTTAATAAAAGCCATGGCCATTTTCCAAAAATAACCCTAGAACTTTCGACGACCATAACTTTTCGACCGTAGCTCCGTTTCAAGCGATTCCGGCGCCGTTGGGAATCGTCGTAACAAACCCTAGGCTCCGGAGCCTCTCTCTTCACTCCATCTTATTTGTTTTTTTCTTGTTGTTACTTTTTTCATCATTATTTTATTTGGCTTACGTATTCTAACGTCGTCCGTAGACGACGATAACCGGGAGCAAGAGCTAGAGGACCCGGACTACGAGGACGACTTCGAGGACGCGTTTGGAGGTAAGCTCTATCAATCCCTTGATCATAATTGATCCTATTACTCTGCATATTTTCACACCTATATAGGAAGCTACTCTTATATGCATTAATCCTTTCAATTATTTTGCTAGAGCCCAGTTGTTGTGTGTTAATGTTCAAATCACTATAGATGTGAACATTAAACCTTTGATTGGCCATAGACCACTAGATCAACCTACATGTTATTATTAACTATGTTAATGATAGAGTTGTAGTATCACGCGTAGGAACTGTTACTATCTATAATCATACACCTTGTTTATGAAAACGTGTGAAAATCAGTTTGGTGGTGTGTGTTGATGGGTGGGTGATTAGTCCAACTATGTTAAGGTGAAGTTGGATGGGAAATTACAGGTCGTGGGCAAAACTCCTTAGGTGATTAGTCCAACTATGTTAAGGTGAAGTTGGGTGGGAAATTACCGGTCGTGGGCGAAACTCGAAATACTCGGTGTAGACTCCTTGATGTTTAGGTGATGTCCAGTTGTGATGGACGAGTGTTTGCCGTGCCATATAAGGCTCGTGATGTGGACTAGGGTCCCGATCTTTCGAAAGGTTCCGATAAACAACGATTTGGTGGAGGCTTGACACAAATCGATCCGGCTTTCGAACAACACGTTCGAACCCCGCAATCGCAGCACCACATCTCCTCTGGTTATCAACCGTGCAAGCACGATTGACCTCGCCAAGAAGGCTAATCCTTGCCTGCAAATCGAAGAACATAAGCAAGAACAAGATAGAAGCAACCAAATTGCAAATATATGATTAAACTCACGAGTTGGGGTCTCACAAACCGACAAAACGGCGAAATTGTTCTTGACAGAATAATCTAAGCAAAACCCAAACCCTAAGGAAGGGGCGGTGGCTGCTTATGAGGTCCCTAGGGTCGTCCATCCTCCCCTGGACGCAGCTCTAAGTGGGCTCAACAAAATACACGACCCAAAGGCCAAAAGACGGTGGTGCAACACCGGGACAGTTTCTGGACGTCTTAGTATTTTGGCAATTTCCGACCACTCGTAACGAATTTGGATATGAGACCAGCGCCAATGGAAAGGTTATCAAATTATCTTTCTATCCATATAAAGAACGTCCCAAACGGACTTCGTATGCGACCAGGGCGCCCGTTTTGGTGCAGGCTGTTTCGGGACTCCGAAACAGACTCAAAGTCGACTTTGTTTGGGCCTCCAACTTGACATGGATGTCCTTGCTGGCCCTCCACGCCTCCAACCTCCTCCTTAACCATATTATCATCATCTCCATGGTTCCTAACAATAATTAACTCATTAGGTAGTAAAATATTCTCACATATAAATAAAGAGATCATTAGGAACATGCTCACCCGTAAATTCAATTGTCGTGCTCTAGTTTTTGTCCTTGAATTATGTATGTGTATTGGAGGAGTGTTTGTTATATCCCAGGGTGTGATATCCTCATCATCCTCCCCTTCTTGATGAAAAGCCGTCCTCGGTGTCGTTGGTGCTTGAATGATTATTTCGAAGGATATAATTTCCTTATTGTTCTCCTCTCCTTGAAAGCAATCTGTCCTCGGTTTGACCAAAGTAGTAGAAGATATCGTAGGTAAAAACCACCAATGCTCCAAGAAAAGGCAAAGAAATATGTTCCTCATTTAACAACTCAGATTTAGATGAAAGTGTTGCAACTTGTAAAATCGCCCATTCTTCTCTAAAAGGTTCATTCTTTCTTCTCTCAAATCTTTCTAGATCAGCTTCTAAAATTTCAACAGCACTCAAAGGTTTGAGAATAATTTTAGTGCCATTATGTTTGAAAGAGTATCTATTAGCGATGGTATTATGCACAACATTATTTATATTAATCCAAGGTGTACCTAGTAACAAATGACATGCTTGTAGAGGTACTATGTCAAAATCTACACTATCCTTATAGTTACCAAGAAAAAAATTGATACGTGCAATTTTATTTACCTTTATCTTCTCACAAAAATTGACACCTTGGATGTAGTACGGATGTGGGTGTGGTCGTGTGGTCAAGCCAAGCTTCTCGACCAACTCGGAACTTGCAATGTTGCGGCTAGTGTCACCATCAATAATAACACGACAACGTCGATCCATCACAGACAAAGAAAGTCTGAAACAAATTGTTTTCTTGATTTTGCTCCGCCTTTGCCATTTGAGAACTAAGCACTCGTTGTGCAAGAGTACTCATATCATCACCTGTCACTATGAGCAACAAAGACAAAAAGAGGAACAATCCGGTAAACGTTATCCCTATCACACTACTAGAACAGTGATGACGCTCACAAAAGCAAATGGAAGCGTCTTACCAAGCTCTTACAAGGTTCTTATTATTAGCAAAGCAAAGGATTACCCGAAGAGCGTGAACCGACAATTGCGAGGGGTCAAAATGTGCTACTCGGAAGAATATATGTGGAGTTTGGATAAGCAAAATATAGTAGCAAGGAATTGCAAATTTTCAATTCAGAATTGCAAAACTGAATAATAGTCCCAAGTATGTTAATGTCACCGTCCTAAACTTGTCTCTCACCTAGTTCAAGCAAGCAAGAAGCAATGACTCAACAAAGGACACAAAGGATGCAAGCAACTCTGATTTTTTTTATCTTTCTTTTAGGTGCGGCTCTTTCTATTCTTTTTTTTTCAGCACCTCCTTGCCTTTTATTGTTTCGTTTTTTTGGCACTCTTTGCTTCTTTCTCTTTTTTTATTACAATAAAATGGTATAAAACTCAATGAATGGATGACAAACACAACTAAAACAGCAACACTCATTGGCAAGGTTCCAACTAAAGCACCTTGCCTCTAGGCTCAACCAACAATGATTTGTTCCTTTCTCTTTTTTTTGGTGCGGCTTTTTTTATTCCTTTTTTTCTAACACAAGCCACAAAACAGGACACTTCTCTCTTTTTTCACGTGACACAAGCCCAAAAAACAAGAATCTTCTTTAAAAACAGGGACAAGCACAACTAAGTTTTGTTTTATTTTTTTTACCGACCCTAGACAATGGGCTCAACAAATCACACCTCGAACAAGACAAATGAGTGAAACAAACTAAGACCAGTGGCACAATGACAATCCAAAGGACTAGAATTCAGAAACGCAAACCAAACTGAAAAGGGTAAATTCCTTATTTGCCATTGGAAATTATACCGTTCCCTTATTTGCCATCAAAATTTTCCAATTCCCTTATTTGCCATCGGATTAAAATTTGTATCCCTTATCTGCCACTCTAGTTATTTTAGTTGATAGAAATATTTTCTCCCATCACTAAAATGTTTATGCTACAATAGTAAATAGGTAATTCTTAGTATGTATTTTATGTCAAAAAAGGTTCAAATCTTTCGAATGAATATTAGTGGTAAATATTTTTTTCCTCAAAACATACCTTTAATTTTCATTCAAAAATTTTGAAAAAAAAATAATTGATATAAAGTACAGTTGAGACGGACCTATTTTGCTACTATAGTACGAACATTATATCAATAGAAACAAAATTTTCTACCATCCAAAGTTACTAGAGTGGCAAATAAGGGATTCAAATTTGAACGCAATGGCAAATAAGGGAATTGGTAAATTTTGATGGCAAATAAGGGAATGATACAATTTCCGATGGCAAATAAGGAATTTTGCCAACTGAAAATTGCGAGGCACAAAGGGGATATAGGACAGCAGATACACAATGAATAACTATTTTTGTAAGGCAATTTTCCGGAGTTTAGGACGAAACAAAATAACGAGGATAGGGGAACCCGAGGGTGCACCCGAAGCTCCGATTACCACTTGACGTGGACTAGGGTCCCGATCTTTCGAAAGGTTCCGATAAACAACGATTTGGTGAAGGCTTGCCATAAATCGATCCGGCTTCCGAACAACACGTTCGAACCCCGCAATCGCAGCACCACGTCTCTTCTGATTATCAACCGTGCAAGCACGATTGACCTCGCCAAGAAGGCTAATCCTTGCCTGCAAATCGAAGAACACAAGCAAGAACAAGATAGAAGCAACCAAATTGCAAATATATGATTAAACTCACGAGTTGGGGTCTCACAAACCGACAAAACTGCAAAACTGTTCTTGACAGAATAATCTAAGCAAAACCCAAACCCTAAAGAAGGGGTGGTGGCTGCTTATGAGGTCCCTAGGGTCGTCCATCCGCCCCTGAACGCAGCCCTAAGTGGGCTCAACAAAATACACGGCCCCAAGGCCAAAAGACGGTGGTGCAACACCGGGACAGTTTCTGGGCGTCTTAGTATTTTGGCAATTCCTGACGACTCGGGACAAATTTGGATATGAGACCAGAACCAATGGAAAGGTTATAAAATTATCTTTCCATCCATATAAAGAACGTCCCAAACAGACTTCGTATGCGACCAGGGCGTCCGTTTTGGTGCAGGCTGTTTCTGGACTCCGAAACGGACTCAAAGTCGACTTTGTTTGGGCCTCCAACTTGACATGGACACCCTTGCTGGCCCTCCACGCCTCCAACCTCCTCCTTAACCATATTATCATAATCTCCATGGCTTCTAACAATAATTAACTCATTAGGTAGTAAAATATTCTCATATAAATAAAGAGATCATTAGGAACATGCTCACCCGTAAATATCAATTGTCGTGCTCTAGTTTTTGTCCTTGAATTATGTATGTGTATTGGAGGAGTGTTGGTTATATCCGAGGGTGTGATATCCTCATCAGCTCGGTTCTTCGGACACCAAATTGGTGATTTAGTGTACAACCACCCTTGGGTTATGCAGCAAGAAGTTCTGCCGGTGTAGTAGATGACGGAGGTCCCGGGATCGTTTATTTAGTGAAGTCTAGTACTTGGCACATATATGGTGGATGGTATGCTTGTGTCATAGCCGTCGGATCCTCGCGCATTCGGAGTGGACTTGTGAGCGTACCTAGTTGTGGTGACAGCGTTATGTGCTCCGTAGCTAAGAACATATAGCTTGGGGGTAAAGTGTACCAATCTCGCAGGGTGTATAAATTATCCGGATGTCCGTTGTCACGGTATATTAACACGCCAAACCTTGAGCGCTCGTTGATTAGCCACAAATATTAAACCCGTTGATGTGTGGGTGGGCACCCTTGCGCCCGTGTGTTTTCGAAATGGTGTTGGCCCGATGTGCCGGAGCTGTTATGACCTTCGGTTAGAAGGCTCAACTAAAAGTATGGGAACTGTCAGGATCGATGAATGTCTCGCCCGGTCCAACCAACTAAAATTATAAAAAATGTTTTCCTCTTACAAGAACCCCATTGCTTCCGTAGTGAGCCCATTGCATCCGCGCTTCCACAAAACCTTGTCCCAACCTTAACCACATCCAAATGCATGTATAATATCACCCATTGCTAGTGGTAGAGCTTGTTGAGTACCTTATGTACTCACCCATTGCTTAAATCATTTAGATGGAGATGGAGATTATTATGAAGGCGAGGAGTAGGTCGCGTCCTTCGCTCGATGTTGCCTATGGAATCTATGAAGCTTTTTAGTGTGTTTTCTTTTATGTGAGGCTAGCCTATCTACCTCTTTGCTTGTAATCCGGACCATGTATCCCCTAATTGTACCCCTTGAGGAATAAATAAAGGTTATTGTACTCGGATTTGTATCATCTATGATGTACCAACTACTATTCTAGGGATTGATACGTATGCACAGTGTAGTCCGGAAGTGGGGCATAACAATAAGATTATCTTAGGTACATTGGACGAAGTGGTAAACCGACTCAAAATGTTATATAGTGGTTGTTGATTTTGAATTGACGTTAACATATGCCTCAATTGGACAACCTGGATCTATGCATGACACTAGTCTCCTTTTCCATGCTATAGAGAATGATGAGAAATTTCTACACCCTCCTCAAGGTATAAAGTTATCTGTGACACCCCTCCCGGGGAGGGATACTATGCATCCTGTACCATATCCTGGATCAGTAGTTGGTACGCACAAATAGGTAGTCTCAAATCCATACAATACTAAAATATGACGAAATGCGGAGAACTTACCAAACAAGGCTAAGCAACAATCCAAAGTATGCAACGGAAAGGGCAATAGCTGATCACTTCAATCATCCACATGCAACTTGAGCATACGACAAAACTTAACCGTCTCTATCTCTTCGAAGTTTGTCCACTAAAAACCATAATGAACAAACTGTGAGTACATAAGGTCCTCGAGCAAGCTCTACCACTAGCAAAGGGTAATAATATACATGTATTTAGGATGGTAGTCAAGGATTGGATAAGGGTTTTGCGGAAAGCGCGAATGCAAAGGCTCACTATAGAATCAATGGGGTTTTGTAAGAATAAAACAATTTTGTATCTTTTAGTTGGTCGGACCTGCTGGAGATATTCATCGATCCTGACGGTTTCCATAAATTTTAGTTGTGCCTTCCGACCGAAGGTCATAACAGCTCCGACACTCCAGGTCAACACCATTTCCAAAACACACGAGCGCAAGGATGCCCACTCACACATCAATGGTTTAATATTTGTGGCTAATCAACGAGAGCTCAAGATTTGGCGTGTCAATATACCGTGACAATGGACATACGGATAGTTTTAGACACTCTGCAGAGATTGGTACACTTTACCCACAAGCTTTGCGCTCTTTGCAAGTAAGCACATAACGCCGTCACTCGTAACTAGGCTTGCCCAAAAGACCACCCCGAATGCCTAGGGATCCGACGGATATGACACAAGCATACCGTCCACCATATATGTGCCAAGTCCTAGACTTCATCAAATAAACGATCCCTAGACCTCTCGTCATCTACTACACCCGGTGGAACTTCTTGCTGCGTAACCCATGGTTTGGTGCACGATCCCGCCAATAACGAGGTTCCGTGGTTGTACACTAAATCACCAATTTGGGATCCGAAGAACCGGTCCTTATATGGCAGGTCAAACACTCATCCATCACAAATGGAGAACACCTAAATCAAGTCTTCTACACCAAGTACTAGGAGTTTCACCCACGGCTAGTAACGTTTCCCACCCAACGTCACCCTAACACAGCTTGGTCTAATCACCCACCCATTAACACACACCACCAAACTCATTTTCACACATTTTCATAAACAAGGTGTATGATGATAGAGTAAGCATGACACACGCAACGTTATCGTTAAGCTAGTTAACAATAACATCTAGGTTGAGCTAGTGTTCTAATGGCAATCAAGGGTATAATGTTCGTATCCATAGTGATTCAACATTATCATACAACAATTGGAGGGGGCTTTTGTAAAATATCGGGGACCTAAAAGATAATTTCCAAAAAGTTTGAGGGTCTTCCTGTAAAAATCCAGGGACCTAAACATAATATAGAAGAAGGTCGGGGGCTTAAGTGCAAAAGTGTAGGGACTTAGGATTTTCAGTAATTTTTGGAATTATTTTTATTCTGAAAATTTGTGGACCAAGTCCATGGATTTGTGGACCAGTTCTATGGGGGTGGTGTATGGTAGACAAGGTGGTTGAGAGACATGATTTTGTGGATGCGGAGGGGGCCTAAGTGCAAAAGTGCAAATTAACGGAGGAGTCATCTTCTTCCTCCGGTCGTTCACCATGGCCAGTGCCTAAAGCTTGGGGGCGCGCCCGGGGAGAGGGGGAGAGGGGCCGGGGAGTGGGGGATTTGGTGGAGGAGCTCGACGTGCACCCGTCCGGACTAGAAGGACGAGGGGAGGTGGCTCGAATGTGGAGTATTTTGGAGGAACGTCCATGGCCATGGAGCTCGGTAGAAAATGGCGAAAACTCGAACCGTGAGCAGTTCGATGGGGGACAGGACGGGGTGCTCGCACCGGTGCGAAGAGGAGAGCGAGGCGCGTCCCTTTTATAGGTGCGGACCGGCGGGGGGGCACGAAAGGATCGTCTTGGACAAGAGCTCGCCTCCAATTGTGCTCTATTCGTGCGGTTGTTCGAGAGCGAGCAATGGAGGGGGATCCGGTACCGTGGAGCTCCGTGGAGGTTGCTTGGCCCGAGAGGCACGCTCGTCCGGGAGCGTCACGGGTTGTGGATTGAGTGGAGCTTTTCTGGTCGGAGGAGGAAGACGACGTCTTCGTTCGGGAGGAAGACGACGTCATGGGGGCGGCGGCACCGTGCGCCTGGCCGCGCATGCCACTTGGGCTGCGCGCCCGGCCGTGGGTCATAGCTTCGAGGTGGGCCGCGCCCTGGTGGGCTGATAGGAGGAGGGGGTGCTACGGTGGGCCAAGGGGGAAAGAAAAAGAAAAAAATGGCTGGGCTTGAGAAAGAAAGGAGGAGGAGTCAGCCGGGAAGGAGAAAATTGTTTATTCTTTTACTAGATTTTTCGTATTTGGATTTGGGATGAATTTGAAGGAATTTTGGAGTTTAAGTTCGGAGCAACACTCACAAACAATTCGAGGAAATAAAACAAACAATCACTCATCAAGGTTATTTTTTATAATTTTCAAAAGTTTCAATTTTCTTCTCTAGCTTGACTAATTGTGAGGTTTTATTTTCGGAAATTCGTGAAGCATCAAATGAAATCCTAAAATTTAAATTTAGCGTGAATTTTGAATTTAATTTATGTTTTACAAATTTGGGGTGTTACGAGTTACATGGCTATGATTTCCTCATATTTCTATGTCATGCATGCATTTATACTATATTGGCATGTATATGTGTCGACAAATATTATCATGTAGATGTCGGTTACCCAAACAAGTGAAGGATACATGGCGCCATACAAAGTGAAAGATATCACATTCCAAAGCTGGAGAAGGGTTCCAAGCACCTCGTGGTGAGCAAGAACTATTTAATCATTTGCATTCAAGTATTCGCAATTCGAGTAGAGTGCACATTTGTTGTGTCGGAAAACAAGTAGATAATACTTTACAAGATGTCAACTTACCCTCTAGATAAACAAATGATGATTGTTGTTGCTACTATGTGTCTCCACAACTACATTCATGAGAATAATGCACAAGATCAGGATTTTCTAAAATGTGATCACAATCCCGATTATGTTCCAACCATACCTTCGAGGTATAGAAAGTACATGCCATCCCGGAATGCGTCCTGGACATCAACTTCTCAACCTAATGATCGCTCCATGGATAGGATACATGATGAGATTGCTAAGGCTATTTATTTTTCTAGATCAAGATGATCTTTTGTATATTTTGATGTATGGTTGGAAGCTATTTTGCGGGATGTATATGACTATTTTGATGAACATGTAATGGAAGCTAACATGTGAACGTGGTTTCTTGATTCATTTTAATATTTGTCGTATTGTACATTTAATTTATTTCAATACAATATCTAAAATCACATCAAACATATATCTATAGTTGTCTTACAACTCGGATGCACGATGTCATTTCAATTGTATATCTATTTCCGAACAGGTAGAATAAGCTATTTTTTCAAACGGTTCGACTACATAAGTCGTAATAAGCCGAAAAAGTTTTTTTGATCGATAATCCGGAGTTGAAGCTATTTTTTTCATGAGCTGAAGCTCTACCAAACAGACCCTCAATCATGCTACCAACAAATGATGCTTAGACGGGCTATCCTCTATCACACAAAAGAAGTTTTATCATTCTCATAGTGATGATGCTTGTTTTAACAGGGTTCCACCCATGTACAAATAGTTATGAATTTTCTATAAATTCTACATGAATGTTAATGATAACAGTAGTTGATGAGGACATCGCTCGTACAGATACAACTAACACTCCCTCATTTCATATACATGGTCCAATCATGAGAGCTCAAGCGTGAATTTGGAATTTATCGGTGAGCTCGTTTCTAATGTCTTCCTTATATAGTTTTGAGAATAAAATACTACCTAATGATTTAATTATTGTTAGGAACCATGGAGATGATGAGGATATGGCTAGAGAGGTGCTCGAGAGATGTGAAGGGCTGGCCATGTATTGCAAATCAAGTGGGAGGCCCAATCAAAGTCGGTTTCGGGTCCGATTCGGACTCCAGGACCAGTCCGCACTAAAAAGGACGTCCAGGTCGTATATAGGCTCGGTTTTGGACGTTCCACATATGGTTCGAAAGCTAAGAAGACCACCTTTCCAATGGCACCGGTTTGAGGCCAAAATTTGTTCGGAGTCGATGGGAATCATCGAAACAATTTGACGGACATAATCTGTCTTGGTGTTGCGTCACCGTTATTTCGCCATTGGGCTTTGAATTATGTTGGGCCCAATAGGGGTGCGTCCTAGGGTTGGAGATAGACCCCCACCACGTCCTGGTGGTCCTCTTCCACTCTCTTATACCTCCATAGCCGCCACATTCAGATTGGATTTTGTTTTGTTTGTTTAGCCATTGCTACTACCTTGTAGATGCGTGCGTCGGCTAGACCAATCGTTCTACTTCATTCAGAACCCCACCTTTGTGAGTTCGGTTACTTGTTTACCTTGTTCTTGCTTGTTCTTCGATTGCTTGTAGGAATTATCCTCGTGGTTTGGTTGATCGTGCTCGCAAAATCGTGATTAACCGCTGGAGTTGGTGTATCGGTTGCTAAGGCGCATCCTTGTTGGCTGTAGTCGGAGCCGTGAACGTCTTTCTAGTCTAAATCGAAGTTATCCCCTCTCATCGAAAGATCGGGCAGTACATGTGTACTCTTCACTTGGTAATCGGAGCAAGGTTCATTGGTGAGAGATTTCGTGTTCCTCCCTGAATTTTTTTCCCTCTCCTATAGTCCAAAAACAGCCATACAAAGAAAAACACACACACACACATCATATTTCCCTTTACCTTTAAACACTTAGTTAATTATTGTTGAGTTTGTGGTTGCATCGTCGTGTCGTGTTGCTGGTCTTAGTGTTTAATCCACTAGAGTTTCGAGTTCTATTCATGTTTTAGTCACCACTTAATCCACCGCTGCTGTCATCATTTTTTTGTCCACTTATAGAACCACGAAATTATCCACCATCACCATCATACTTGTTGTTTCGTGTTGTGCCACACCAAATTTATCTTTGTCCACCACTTGTTTTGCACCTAGAAGAAAGAAAATCAATTCAATATCAAGATAGATTCGTAGAGAAAATTCTGATGTCTAACAAAAAGGCTATATTTTTATCATCGTTGATGCGTTTTGTGCCTTTAAGCACAATCTAGAAATCTTATGATCTTATCTTTCCAACGGATCTGATCTTGCATAAAAATTCCATCTAAGTGAGCTGCAATCGGCGAAGAGATTTGCAATCTGTTGTTTGAACAAGACTGTTCAATTTGCTAAAAAAAGAGTACAAAAACCAAAAGAAAGAGAGAACAAAAGTGAGTTGTAGTTGATGCTGGCTCTACCTATTTCGTTTGCTTTGTGTGACATTATTTGTGTCTAAGCTCGCGTCTCTATAATGATTTAGCCTAGGACCAGAATGGTACCGTTGTTGAACACTTATTCAACTTGCTTTTAACTAATGTGGTACTAGCTTTCATTGTGCATTACTTTCAGCCCATCTACAGCTCCACATATTCGATTAGGGCTTGACAGGTGTTGTTGCTACGGCACTGATACACTTTCTTGCACGGTTGCTTGACTTGTTGGTGCCATCACCACTGTTGAGCAAGGTAAGAACTTGTAAGGTCTTGTTTGAACAAATCAGTTTGAGAGAATAACAACGACATATCCTAGTAGTTGATAGGAGCATACAAATTATTGTGTTTGTTCTTGCTTTCTACTAATCATGGCAGGTGACACGAAGATATTTGAGCCATCATGGTTGCATCGTAACATCCAGGACATCATTCAACACTTGCCTTCATATGATGGTGAGTTTCTTAATCCTAGAGCATATATTGATTGGGAGCTAAAGTTAGAGAGTGAGTTTGATGATCATGATCTTTCCGAGGAACAAAAGATTTATATTGCTTCTAATATATTGACTAAAGATGCTTTGTATGAATGGAACCGCATTTGTAGGCGGTGCAAAGCTCCACAATCATGGCATGACTTCAAACTTCTTTTTAGAGATGCTTTCATTCCTGAATCTTATGCTGATCGTTTGATTAAAAAATTAGACAACTTGAAGCAAGATAGTAGGAGTGTGAATGAATACTATCATGTTTTAAGAGTGAATGAATACTATCTTGCTTTTAAGATTTGTGTCATATTTGGTGGTCTAGATGAATGCTACAAAGATATAACGAGTAGGTTTATGAGAGGACTCAATTTTGAAATTCAATCCATGCTGAAATCTAAAAATTATACCCACCTATCTCTCATGTATTTGCTTGCTCGTGACGCTGAAAATCAGATTTTAATGTCTTCTACTGCTTGTGAAATCGACATGATGTCCACTGTTCCATGTTCTACGATGACTAACTTTAGGCAGGATAATAATTATTCGGTTGAAGACAAATCCAATGAAGGTAGTGAATGGTAGTTCTATTTGTGTTGAAATTGACCAAGTGAATGAAGGGGCACATGCGCTAACCGTGGCTGCATGTGATCCTAATACTTTGGCGCTGAATTTGTCCACTTCTTATGCTAGTTTAGAGCAATCCTTAGTGGAATCTCCTGCTGAATTTCCTTTGTTACAAGATTCTAATATAGTTGCTTGTGACAAAGAAGAGTTGTGTGATCATACTTCACTTATATCTACAACACAACTAATGCATGGGCATGATAATTATATTATTGATGATACACTTGCTGAAATAAGACAGGTTCATGCATTAACAGTGAGAAAGTTGAGTTGAAAATCATATCGTCTCTAAATTGTTTTGGTTATATTGAATTTGATAGTCCTCTTGACCTGAATAGTTTGGAGACTGAATTATTTCTGAAATATGGTTTGTTATATCTTGATTATTGCTCGTTTCATGCAATTGGAAAATATGATGAAAATGATAAATTCATGATGCATAGGTTGTATATCTGTTCAGATTTGACAACACTTTTATTGAAATCCTCGTGTGATCCAATGATGACTTGCATTCCATCTAACAACACAGTATCTAGTTTCTCTTGGTTTGATTATAAGTTGCAGGTCAATTTTCAAAAGGAGAGCAATTTTTGTTGCCATATATTGTAGTGGAAGATGTAGATGTATATTTGAAAGAATATGATCAAAATTTGTACTTGAACTTCAACCACGACGCTAAACCGAGGACGGTTTGCAGCCAAGAAGGGGAGAATGATGAGGACATCACTCGTACGGATACAACCAACACTCCCTCATTTGATATTCATGGTCCAATCATGAGAGCTCAAGCGCGAATTTGAAATTTATCGGTGAGCTCGTTTCTAATGTCTTCCCTATATAGTTTTGAGAATAAAATACTACCTAATGATTAATTATTATTAGGAGCCATGGAGATGATCAGGATATGACTAGAGAGGTGCTCAAAGGCGTGGAGGGCCGGCCATGTATTGCAAATCAAGTGGGAGGCCCAATCAAAGTCGGTTTCGGATCCGATTCGGACTCTAGGACCAGTCCGCACTAAAACAGACGCCTAGGTTGCATACGGGCTCGGTTTTGGACGTTCCACATATGGATGAAAAGCTAAGAAGACCACACTTCCAATGGAACCGGTTTGAGGCCAAAATTCGTTCGCAGTCGACAGGAATTGTCGAAACAATTTGACGAACAAAATCTGTCTCGGTGCTGCGTCACCGTTATTTCGTCGTTCGGCTTTGTATTATGTTGGGCCTAATAGGGGCGCGTCCTAGGGTTGGAGGACGACCCCACCACGTCCTGGTCGTCCTTTTCCCTCTCTTATACCCCAATAGCAGCCACATTCAGATTGGGTTTTGTTTTGTTAGTTTAGCCATTGCTACTTTGTAACACCCTATTTTTCGAAACCTAAAATCTCCAAGAGTAATCGCCATTTCATATGAAACAATCGTCATTTCATGTCATCAACTTGGCTAGAAATAAAACTTTTCTAAATAAAATATTAAATCATGCATTCATCTCATGACATGTAGGCATATAGGTCGAGTAGAATTTACCATGTTTCGTTTGGTATGTTTTACATGCGTTTTGGTGTAGATTTGCTTTTGGTTTACGCATGAAATATAGATACGAAATAAGAAAAATCAAAATAGAAAACCAAACACTAGTCAACCGGCCTGTTTTTTTCTTTCTTCTTTTCTTTTCCCAGCGCAGCTCGTCCTTGTTTTTTTCTTTTTTTTTCTTTCTCTTTTCCCAGCTCAATTCGTCTTTATTTTCCCTCACGATGTCTGAACCCAGCCAAGCCACGGCCCAGCCAAGTCACGGCCCAACATGTACCTCCGTCTTCATCCTCCGGAAATCGACGAACGCAGCTGCCGCCGCCTTCTCTTCGATACACGGCCGCCGCCGCCTTCTCTTCGTACCTCCCGGACTTCCCTCTTCCTTCCGTTACCCGGAATCGATGCGCTGTGCGCCGTGGACTCCACTCGTCCCCGTCTTTTCCCTTCCCTGGATTGGAAACGGCCGCACCACGGAGTACGAGACCGGCGCACCAAATGTGGCCGGTGAGCTTGCCTGACCATCCCTCTCCCTCCCCTTTCCTCAGCTATAAAAGGGCGTCCGAGCTCCACAGATCGTTTCCCCCAACCAAATCGAGAACGCCGGTGAGCCAAGCTCCGCCGTCGCCGTTGATTCTGCCATTCCAGTGCTATCTCCCCTTTCTAATTCCCCTCCTCGGGTGTGCAGGCCCAACAGGAAGCTTCGAAGGTCGTTTCCTTGGCGAACGAAGCCTCCATCCTCTTTCCCGACGACGTTCAACGCACACCACTGCCTCCGTCCGCCATTAACCAACCTCGGGGCCATCTCGACTCCGCGCAAGTTGCTGGGTGAGCACAGCAGCACCGCCACTTCATCCTAGCCCCGCCGCGGTAAAGTTCTGTACACGGGAGGTCGTGCGCACGTCTCTCCGGCAAGCCCACGGCGGCAGTGCCGCACCTGAGCCGCTGGGTTCATAGTGAACCATTGAACTGTCACATGGGCGTGGTCCACGGGTCTGTGGACACGGTCCATAAGTTTTCTTTTTTTACTTTTGAAAAATAATACCGAAAATTCCACTATTCATGTTTTGCAACTAAGCCCTGAGTTTTATGAAAAATAAACCACAGATCAATCTGTTCTACACATTTTACATTTTAAACCCTTGCAGATCTTAAGAAAATAATTCTGCAGTCCCTTTTAAGCCATAATAATAATAATAATAATAGATAATAATAATAATAATAATAAATAATTCTGTAGAAGCCCCAGTACTCTGTTTTATTTACAGATTAGTCCATGCAAATTCAAAATATCATATCTTTTGCACCGTTGCTCCGTTTTTCATGTTCTTTATATCAAAACAATCGTAGGAACATAATCTATGCATTCATACCATGATCATATTGATTTTATACTGATGCATTCTCTGTTTTGATGTTGTTCTATTTTTTTTTCCGTACGCGCGTATAGGAGATCAAAGTCAAGAGCAGTTGTACGAGGACTTCCAGAACCAAGACTTTGAAGCGTTTGACCAACCCTCGACGTAGGAAGAATGCAAGTGTCCTTGCTTATTTGATCCTTTTGCAGACTGGATTTTATACCTAAAGCCTGATTGCATGTGAATTTGACGGGAAAACCCATTTTTAGGACTATCCTAGAATTGTTAGCCATGTCTTGTTAACCTAGGTAGAATAGGATCGGTTCTTTTTTTATATATTATTGCTTAGCATGCTTAGCGGAAACTTATGTAACTTGACTAAAGAACTATATCACATGAGGTTTGGGAGTGATAATCTTAGCAACATGGAAATTAGGAATCTAAGCATGTGGAATGATTTGGTTGGTGCCGAGGGCACAGGGGTGGATTGTGGTAAGCGTGCTATAGATCTAAGGACCGGTTCTTGGAGCGATCACCTAGGATTTACCGTACCAACACAAGACTTTATGGGAGAGCTTGGTCTAGTAGTTAGGTAAATCTCCCGGTACCGTATGAAGCCGTCTTGGGGGCGCGGGGACGGACAGTACGAGAGGGTAGTCTTATGACCCGCAAGGCACAACAGGGGGCTTATAGGTGGACAGGTTACTTAAAGGTAGTCCCCTATCGGTGAAACCTCGGTGGGTACATACGTATCGGGAGACCCTAGTGAAAAGCTTTGCGGTGATCTCCCGGCAGCACATCAAAGGAATTGTGCAAGTGGCTAGCTACCAAGGCAAAATGGAGACTTTAGTCCACCCGACAACAAGGGATGGAATCACCGACTTGTGGTACAGTGGTACAACCTCTGCAGAGTGTAAAGCTGTCATGATAGCCGTGCTCACGGTCACGAGCGGCCTGGAATCCTCACTCGATTAGGGGGCATGGTATGGATGAGTATGTTGGGCCGTGATCGATATTCGTGGACTGATATGGGCTGGTTGGGTTGCTTCACACATAGTAAAATAGGGTGCTTAAGCCATTTGCGAAACAAAACTAGCTTTATGTAAATAAACCCCTTTAATACCCTATCCTTGACCTTGTAGCCGGTCATCCGTTTCCCCACTTGTTGAGTACGACACGCGTACTCACACTTGCTTTACTTTCTGTACAATCACTACTGCACTTCGAGGCGAGGAATGGGGTCAATATGAGGACGACGGGTCGGAATACTAGGCGGGCGATCCCCGGTTGATGCCTGTGAAGATGGAACTACTACGCTTGTTTGATGTTGCTGCTGCTTGAATAAAGTGATGTAATTTTCTTTTAGACCTACGGGTCCTTCCGTAATAAATACTATGATACATTTCGGATATGGTTAATTACTCTGTTTACTTTTATTTGTCGCGTATGTGTGATTCAACCGATCCTGGCACACATACGGGTACTCCTTTGTGAGTTGAGTTACTTGTTTATCTTGTTCTTGCTTGTTCTTTGATTGCTTGCAGGAATTACCCTAGTGGTTTGGTTGATCGTGCTCCGCAAGATCGTGATTAACCGCTGAAGTTGGTGTATCGGTTACTAAGGCGCATCCTTGTTGGTTATAGTCGGGCCGTAAATGTCTTTTCAGTCTAAATTGAAGTTATCCCCTCTCATCGAAAGATCGGGCAGCACCCATGTACTCATCAATAGTTGATGTAGTTCACACTAGAAATTCTTCTAAGACTATGTTGTGCTCTCATTTTTCAAGAAACTTTGATCAAAGCCTTTTTTTCTCGGACATGATTCTTCTTCTTTTTCTTCTTTCTCGTCGTTTTTCAAGAAACTTTGCTCCAATCGTTTTTTGTCTCGATCATGATTCTTCTTATTATTCTTCTCTGTACAACAACAACAACATAGTTTTTTTGTCCCACGCAAGTTGGAGTACGCTAGTGTAACATTTCTATAAGGAAGGTAAACACCTTATGGGATGGTCCACATCTAGTAACCTATAATTTTAAGTATATTAATTATTATTTGCATATTTAGAATAAGAGGTGAACCAACTATGTCCCAATGGTCAAATGTTGGACTGAGCTCTTTCATTGTTGTATAGAATGCCGATAAAAGTCATGTTCTAGCTAGCTCCATGCCATCCCAAACCGCCGCTCGCCGCCTCTACCCCGACCGGATCCATCGCCTCGTCCCCGTGCGCCGCTCGCCATCACCGGTAGGGGGTGGACGGATCTCACGCGTAGTCGTTCGCCACCGGGAGGAGGAGCCGAATCTCACCCGCCCCGGGCGCCGCTCACCGCCGCCGGGAGGGGCGGCCGGATCTCGCCCGCCCCGAGCGCCGCACACCGTCTCCGGGAGGTCGCGGTCGGATCTCGCCCTCCCGGGCGTGCCGCCCATCACCTCCGGGAGGAGGGGTGTAACATCCTGGCCTAGAGCTTAATAGGATTGATAGAATACTCATGTAAATAAGTTGCAACTTCTTTTTGGAAGCTCATCTCCGAAGAACTACGAGGTTAAGCGTGCTTGGTCCGGAGCAATTTAGGGATGGGTGACTAACCGGGAAGCGTTTTCCGGAGATGCATGAGTGAGGACAAAGTACAAAGTACGCAGAAAAGACTAGTATTGATTTGTCGGGTAAGTCTTGAGGGCCTATTAAGCCGTTAGGTGTAAGCGGACGGGACGTTACAAGGGGCCGAATCTCGCCAGCCCGGGCGTCGCCACCGAGAGGCTCGCCCTCCCGGATACGTCACCGAGAGGAGGTGGGGCAGATCTCGCACGCCCCCGAGCGCCCTCGCCGCCGCCGGAGGGGCGGCCGGATCTCCCATGCCTCCGGCGCCGCCGGGAGGTGCCTGGAGGCGTCGGTGGTGGCGACGAGAGAGACAAGTGAGAGAGAGAGAGAAAGAGAGAGGGGGGTAGGGAACGGGTGGTGGGGCGGCGGCTAGGAAAGAGTGGGCTTTTTTATATTTTGGTGCAACCTAGGGTTGAGGGGTGTGTGGGCTGGTTGTGGCGGCAGGTCTCTTTATAGGCCGTCGTTAAATGATATTTGTAGCGGCGGGCCGTAAAGTGGCCCGCTGCTAAAAATCATCGTAATTTTTAACGACAGGTTTACGATAGCTAGCGCCATTAAGTCTTTCTTTCCTCTCCTCGCTATAGTAACTATTTGTAGTAGTGGTAGCTTCTTTTATTCACATTTTCTAAGTGTGACACGTTAGCTTTCTAGTGTTGTTCGTGAAATAAAAGTGCATCTCTGGAAGGCAACATTTCATTTCATAGTCTCGGTGTAATATTTCATTTCACCGTTTCATAGGTCAAAAAAGACATTAAATTGTTGCATAGGTGTACCAATATAGATCCGTTTTTTGTGCATATGAAAGGAAAAGAGTCTCAATGCACATTTCATTCTCCTTTCATCAACTTGGAAAAAGTGTCATTATCCTTTCATCTAATGAAAGGCTTCCCTCCTCTTTTATAATTATAACAAGTTAATAACTCCGCGCGTTGCAGCGGGACAAAAAGGTATTAACTTTAAAATTATAATATTGAACTAACTCGTGTTAATCTCTAACATCCAATCTTTATCTAATGGTTGAAATTAATTATCATGTGCCCTCCAAAAGAAATTAATTATGATGACGTGACGCAACGTAGATTGAACGAAATAGTCATTAAGATGTGCTAGTGGGTTACATCTTTTATATATAAGTAGATATCAAGTCATGTTTTCTCTTTTGTCGATGTGTCATCTAATAAATGTCAAATAAAAGGTCAAGTGAGAATTGCCTGAAAAATTTGATTATTTCAATGGTTTGGTTAATACGGTTAATTCATCAAATTAACCGACTACCGAAATATGCGATCAATTTTTCCTTTTGTACTAAATCGGTTAGAGCGTCTCTAGCTCCACTCCACCTTAGAGCAGCTCTGCTCCAAAACTCTAAGGTGGAGCTGCTCTATTGTGGAGCTGGAGCTGTTTTTCTAGGTGTTTGGCTACGAGGGTGTGTCCAGCTCTAGAAAGGTCGGTTTGGAGGGTAAAAAGACATTGTTGCCCATAGATGGTATGGGTTTATTGTTGATGATAATTTAAATATTCTTGACGTATAATATTCAAAGTAATTTTTTTCACTTATGCATTCAATAACATTATTAACTCAATGATATCAAAATTCTTAATAAAATTAATAAGTAGTTGCCCAGTCGGACCTCCACGTACGGGTCCATGGCCGACTCGCCGATGGGGTTCGGGGGAAGGTCTTGGCCTTCACCACACGCACGTACGGAAAGAACATCTGCTCCACCAGGTCGTACGTGCTTGACGGCTTGTCCACGCCCAGCCACCCGGCAAGCCCGCCGCCGCCGCCCGACGGACGGGCCGGCCCGCCAGCGCCCTTGGGCCATTGCTCGCCTAGCAGAGGGTTCGTGTCCTTGAGCTGGAAGTCCTCGTGGTGAGGGTCACCACCGCTCATCCTTGCTTTCTTTGCTTCTTCTTCCTCCTTCGGGCTTGCTTCTTCCTGTGCTCCCAACAACCTGACCGAAATCACAAACCCATTAGCTCAGGCTCAAAGAAAAAAAAATCAACTCCATCCCTGCGATCGATTACTTACCGCTCCAAGGAATACGGCACAAGAAAATCCTCAAGCTCTCTACGCCCCCTCAGTAACAACAATATCCGCAGCAGGCACTTATATGACAGTATTCAGAAGCCGCTGCTGTTGTGTTCATGGCTAACTCCACACTCACGCAAGGTGCACTAAGGAAGTAACACGCACGAGCGCACCACGCGTGCAGTCGTGCAGAGCTGCTGTGAGCAAACTTTTGTGCAGGAGCAGGGGGGATCGTGGCAGGCCTTGCCGGGAAGCAAAGCCGGCTCGTCGGCAGTGACCCCGGAGGCAAGGAAGGAATACCAGAGACGCCCACCGGCCTGGCCTAGGAGCAAAGGAGCTGCGCCCGTGTGCTTTCAGGGAGAAGAGAAGCTGCCGATCGGCTCGTCGGCAGTGACCCCGGAGGCAAGGAAGGAATACCGGAGACGCCCACCGGCCTGGCCTAGGAGCAAAGGAGCTGCGCCCGTGTGCTTTCAGGGAGAAGAGAAGCTGCCGATCGACTGCCTTTCCGGGGCTGTTTCAAGCGGAGCAGAGCCACCGACAGAGGTGGCGCAGTGCAGGGAGGTGGCGCAGCTCGGGAGTCGCGGTGGGGAGGACTCGGAGGCGTCGCAGCCCGGGAGGCGGCGCAACGGTGGGGATGGGGCGCAGTTCGGGCGCAGGCGACGGGGACGTGAGGCGGCGCAGGTCGGGAGGTGGCGCAGCTCGGGAGTCGCGGTGGGGAGTCCTCGGGAGCCGACGTAGCTCGGGACCGGTGTTGCTCCGGATCCGGTGGGGAGGCGGCGTGGGCGTCCTCGGGAGGCGGTGCGGTGGGGAGGCGGCATGGGCGTCGCGGTGGGGAGGCGGCGCAGGCGTCCTCGGGAGGCGGCGCGGTGGGGAGTCCGATGAGGAAGGGAAAAGAAAAAGAAAACATTTCGATTGGATGTGTAACCGAGTGGCAAAGGTGGGTAATTTCACCCCAACTCTATGAAGACATACAACTCCACATTCCCTGGAGCTGGAAAAGAGGTACTCCACCAAAATGAACTACGACTCCATCAACTCCACGTAGAGTTGTCTGCTCCTTGGAGTTTTGGAGTTCGAGCTGTTTGGTCGGCTCCAGGCAGCTCTTCCTTAGAGTTTTGGAGTGGAGCCATGCGAGCCATGCCAAACAGGTCCTAACTCTTAGCTAACTCTTAGAATTGTTTATTGTTAAAAAAGAAGAGAGAGAAGGCAACTAACTCTTCCTCAAGAGGCAGCCTCTAAGAAATATGTGAGACTTAAACATGGACCCCACACCTCTTCAATTCTTTGTAAGAGCTAGCTGATACCTCTTTGCTAGCTCTACCATTGGGGACGCTCTTAATGAAACCAATTAACTACTCCCTCCGTTCATTATTACATGTCGTTTTGGAGTTGGGCACGAGAATTAAGGAAAAGTAAAAAGGTGGGTGCATCGAAAACGAGGAGAAGAAAGATAAAGATAGAGGTGTAGTGAAAAGAGAATATTGAATTGGGAAGAGAGAAATGTGTGTTGGAAAACGAGAACGACATGTAACTAGAGAAAAGCGAGAAATACTAAATGACATTTAGGGTGTGTTCGTTTTACGGGGTCTAAATTTTAGAGCTGTCACATCAAAAAGAATTTTATGAGAATTAAGGAAAAGTAAAAAGGTGGGTGCACTGAAAACGAGGAGAAGAAAGATAAAGATAGAGGTGTAGTGAAAAGAGAATATTGAATTGGGAAGAGAGAAATGTGTGTTGGAAAACGAGAACGACATGTAACTAGAGAAAAGCGAGAAATACTAAATGACATTTAGGGTGTGTTCGTTTTACGGGGTCTAAATTTTAGAGTTGTCACATCAAAAGAATTTTATTATTTAAGAGTATTAAATAAAGTTTAATTATAAAACAAATTACAGGTCCCTAGACTAATTTACGAGACGAATCTAATGAGGTTAATTAAGTCGTGATTAGAAGACGAGTTCATTGTAGCATCACTTTAGCGAAATGTAGATTAATTAAGCTCATTAGATTCATCTTGAAAATTAGCACCAATCTATCAATAGGGTTTTGTCATTAAATTGATCGAAATATTCATAAATAATAAGATTCTCTTTGATGTGACGATGCTAAATTTTAGAGGGAGGAAACGAACAAACCTTTAAATGTGAAAGATTAATAATCAAATGTCAGGCGTTCCGGAGTCCTATCTCCCCTCGCCGTGTGGATTTTCACAGATCTCTGGGCGAACTGTCATGTGGGTCCGTTCTCTGAAAATTGCGTGCGGACGGTTCGTAAAGTGCTTCTGTGCGACCCCTACGTAGATGACTGCCGCGTGGAGATCGGACGCGAGGGAACGCGAGCATCAAGCAGACGCGCCGATTGGATGTGGCTCCCAAACACAGCGTTGGCTCGGCGGCTCGGCTTCAGAACATGCACGACTGAAAGCAAAGTAACTAGGGGAAAATAAAAGCAGCAGATGCTATGGCTGCTTTAACCTGAGAACCATGGAAAACAATCGCTCATCTGAAGTGAGAGCAGGTGAGATCATATCGTTCACTCAGGTTAACATATCTAAATCATGGCCCAGGTGCTGTTGCTGCTGCCGTAGCCATCAAGCAGAATGCGGTCGACGAGATTATGCAGTTGAGAGCCGAGATCACTCGCTGCCAGAGAATTTGAAAGATGAGACGCATTATAGAGACGAAGACATTGAAATCTGGATTGCAACCATGAGATTGTCTGTGAGAGCATTCTGACGCATGGTTAGTAGCTGAAGATGCAACTTGTTGACCAATAACTCAGAAGCTTTAAATCAGCAAGAAACACACATCAATGCAAAAAAATTTATTAGCAAGTATACACAATACGCCCGGAATCCAAAGTTGTCAACTTAAAATCAAAATAATTTCATCCTACTCCATCTTATTACAAACAACTCTGGTCACTCAAATTTTACCATAAACACTAAGATAAGCTACCTGCCTTGATCCTGAATTAGGTAGGAGGCAAGTATCCGTCGTCGTTGCCAATGGCCAGCAGGAACCAGCGTCATCTTGCGAAGAAACAGATGGTGAAGGCACCCCAAATCATCATAGATTGCGCTGCGGCCTTTGGGCAGTAAGGCACGCCGTCGGTGCCGTTAGGGGAGGAGCATCGGCTCAGTCGCTCAGACGTGGATCGTAGATTTGCTTTGGCTGCAGATTTTTTGTTTTTTTTGTTTCCTCCGGCTTTCTTCGGCTCGCTCGGCAGCTCATCTCGACATGGTTTGGAGCCGAGCTGATGGCCTGATACTGTAGTTGGAGCAACGCTATCTGAGCCTGACTCTTCCTTCCGTCTGATCTCCACGCGGCAGCCATCGACGTAGGCGGCGCACAGAAGCACTTTGGGAACCGTCCGCATGCAATTTATTTCCCCCGATGACTACTCTCCGCCAGTAAACGACATCGCCCTCCGCCGCCGTCAGATCGGAGCTCAACTCCGAAGCCCTCCCCGCCGCGATGGCGGCGCCGCTGTGCCGCCCGCTCCTCGTTCTCTTCGCCGCTCTTCTCGCCGTCGCCTGCTTCGCCACCCTCGCATCCGCCATCTACGAGGATCAAGTTGGCCTCGCGGACTGGTACGTACCTCGCGCTCAGCCTCCCTAGATCCGTCCTACGCGTAGCTTGGATCTGGTTCCACCGGTGCAGCGTGGCGATGCTTCGCGCTTCTAGCTCAGATCGCGATTAGGACTGCGGTGCGCGGACTTGTGCACGCCGTGCTAGAGTAGGTTTTGTAGGTTTAGGCGGGACGAGGGAGTGAGCTTCCAAGTGAATTCTGCAGTAGCAGTGGTGGTTTACATGTCCGGCTCTTGTGGTTTGGGCTTGGAAGTAAAGTTTGTTTAGGTGTCATGTTTAGCTGTCTACTGTGGCTGTACTAGTTTGGACTTGCCCGTTTTACCATTGGGAGTAGTGTTTTGTCTATGCTGATGAACTGGATTCATGTGAATAAGGAGATCCTTTAAGTGATTTTCCTTCGATAAGATCAGATTATGTTAAACTTAGGTGGGGGAGTAGTGTTGTGCATAAATTAGATGTGTCAATCTCGTGGTTTCTGTCTCATGCTAATGAATTTTAGGGATTGAATGCATTTGATTTCTCTGCGTCACACTCGGGTTTGTGCATGCTTTAAGTTCTCTGTAAATTGTTAAACGCGTGTTAATAATCAATCTATCAAGAGAGTTATGATTGTTTTATCATGCGCCCTGCAGGGTTTTTTCGGATCTAATTCTGAAAATCTACTCTGTATAAACACTGTTAAGCTTCACTATTTGATATAGTCAGTCACAACTTTACTTGTAGCTAGAAATATGTGTTTTGGATCTAATTCTACGAGTTGACTCTTTAGAATACAACTCTAGACTTGCAGTACTGCACTACTTTGATGCAAGTCAGTCACAGCTTGACTTGTAGCTACAAATATGGCAGCTTTTTTGGTAATTCTTAATTCTTGGTATCACCATTTTAATACAATGTTCTTCACAGGCATCAGAAATACATTGGAAAAGTAAAGCATGCAGTGTACCACAGTCAGAAGAGTGGAAGGAGGCGGGTTGTGGTCCTGACAGAGGAAAATGTGATTGCTTCTCTTGATCTTCGCACAGGGGATATATGTGAGTCTTTCTGGCCCTAGATTAGAAGATCCAAAGTGCAATTCCTTAAGATGCAGGGTCTTCCTCCAAGGCTCTCCTTGGGCTAATATGTATGTCTTTTGTTTAACCCAGTTTGGAGACATGTCATTGACAAGAATGACCCCGTGGATCAACTTGGTTTATCACTTGGAAAATGTGAGTTCCCATTTTATTTTCCTTTAGAGACTTTCACTTGAGAAGAATGTTGCATTGCTGCTAATTCCTTCAGTTCATTTTATTGTTTTTTTTTCATCTTGATTTGATTCCATATTTTCTTTACATTTTACGCTACCAGCCATATTCTCAAAGAAAGGGAAAAAACTTGGCATCCCATATCTGGAAGAATTACAGGGTATATTAGTTTTTTGGTTGCATCAGTGTCAATTTCTTCTCATGGAGTTTGCTACATAGCTGTAATTAATTGTACTTATACAAACTGAATAGCAGTAATCATACTTACAGCTCCATATGTGAAAGGGATGCCTGCAAATTTGACCTATACAGCATATCACTCTAGTATCCTTAATTGTTTATACCTACTAGCTACTGGTATCTTAGCAAGGAATGGACATCATATATTTATGATTTAAATTTGAGTCGTCCTCATTGAAGAAAATTACCATTGATAGTGCAAATATTGGACAGATTATAATGATACTGGCCAAACTTTTGTGCTTGGCTGATGATTAGTGAACTATAGTCAAGATATGCCATCATTGAACATTAGGGTCTTATGAGTGGTAATTGCATCTATGCATCAAACATACACTTGTGATTCTGCTACTAACAGAAAACGATGATGAAAGAAGATGCTTATGAGTGGCATAATGGCATCTTTTGTTGTTTTTAAAATCTTTTGTCATGTGTTTTCCCCTATTTCATCTACACAAGTGTTAATTGGATCTGCATTTTGAGTGTGTCGTGTATCAGATATTCTAACTCTGAGTTTGTTATGTATCAGATGTTCTAACTCTTTCTTCGGGAGGATCTATTCTAAGGGCATGGAATCTTCCTGACGGACAGATGATCTGGGAAACAAACCTGCAGCCTTTCACGCTATCAATACCACAGCTGCATGTTTTGGTCAGTTTATGCAGTGAAATTTCCATCATCTGAGAAATTACATGCATATAGTACAATTAACTTTTCTTAAAACATCTTGAGTGATGAGTTTTAACTTTTTCAGCCAAACAGTAAAGTGGCAAAGGATAATTTGGTTTTAGTTTCGGCTGGTCGATGGATTTATGCTGTATCGAGCATTGATGGGATGATTTCATGGGGAAAAGAGTTCTCTCTTGATGGGTATGCATGATTTTTGCCTTTATTAAGTTCAACATTAGGAACGCAATATGATCTTATACCTTATATAATCTCCTTGCAGATTAGAAATCAAGCAAGTTCTTCAATCACCTGAAAATTATATTGTATACGCTGTTGGAATTGTTGGTTCCTCAAAGCTAGCTTTCTATCACCTGAGTGCTAAAACTGGAGAAATAGTAAAGGATTTTCAGGAATCGCTTCCTGGTGGATTATGTGGTGAAACAATATTTGTTTCAGAGAATCTGCTGGCAGCATTGGATAAGACCAAGTCAGTTTTATTTCTTATTAACTTCAATGATGAAGGAATTAGCTACAAGAAGGTGCGTGTTTCAGATCTTGTCCAAGACCCGTCTGGAACATTCAGACTTCTATCCTTGTCCAATGGCGTCATAGCTATGGAAACATCGTCATCCGTTTCCCTCCTAAAACTGAATGGTGCTGATGGTTTGGAAGTAGTTCAGACATTAGACCAACCAGCTTCGGTGAGCAACGCCTTGACAATCACAGAAAAAGATGGAGCTTTTGCCGTCATGCAAAATGTGGGTTCGCAAATTGAATTTATCGTGAAGTTTACAAGTGATTTAAGCAGTGAAGTTCTTAGAGAAAAAGTTAATATAGATCAACATAGAGGCAATGTTGAGAAGGTCTTCTTGAACAATTATGTCCGAACTGACAAATCTCATGGTTTTCGAGCTTTGGTTGTAATGGAAGATCATTCGCTCTTATTAATTCAACAAGGTGAGGTTGTTTGGAGTAGAGAGGATGGGCTTGCCTCAATTATTGATGTAACAACATCGGAATTGCCTGTTGAGAAGGATGGTGTCTCAGTTGCAGATGTGGAACACAATCTCTTTGAATGGCTTAAGGTAATCTTCGGAGACTTTTATCCATTTATTTAGTTTTAGAAAAAAAGCTTCGTATAAATGTTCTTTCAGAAAATCTGATAATGGGTCGTTGGAGATCCAACTTTACAATAGATGAAGATCTTTTAAACCGTGGATTTGTATGCTTGGTAGTAAATATTTTAGCTAATATTGTGTTCATGTTAAATACAAAGGTGTGTTAATCCCATATTTTACTGTGCTCATGTGTTGTTTCATTTCCAAGGCATCTGGATGTGGTCTCGGATTAAGCTTTTGACACTTTTATTCTTGACTGTTACATAGGGACACTTGCTGAAACTCAAAGGTACTCTAATGCTTGCAAATGCTGATGATGTTGCTGCAATCCAAGCGTTGAGACTTAAAAGCTCTGAGAAGAATAAGATGACAAGAGACCACAATGGATTTCGTAAACTTCTTATTGTGTTGACAAAGGCCGGCAAAGTGACTGCTCTTCATACTGGAGATGGGCGCATTATCTGGTCAAATTTTCTACCGTCCCTTCGTAGCTCCAGATCTGGTGGAGTGCCTTCTGCCTTAAGGATATACCAGTGGCAGGTCCCACATCACAGCGTGATGAGGGAGAATCCATCTGTACTTGTTGTTGGCAAATCTGGACCAGAATCTTCTGCTCCTGGTGTCTTCTCTGTTCTTGATTCATATTCCGGAGAAGAACTAAATTCTATGAGGCTTGGCCATTCTGTTGATCAAATTATCCAGTTAACATTGAAGGATTCTTCTGAGCAGCGACTCCATCTGATTATTGATTCGAATTCCAATGCTCATTTGTATCCAAAATCTCCAGATGCCCTTAACGTATTTCATCATGAAATGTCGAACCTGTATTTCTACTCTGTAGATATTCATAGAAATGTCATAAGAGGATATTCATTAGAGAAGTTATGTGATCTCGATGGTGATGAGTACTGCTTCAGCACAAAGGAGTTATGGTCTATCATTTTTCCTTCTGATGCTGAAAGGATTGCAATCTCGGAAACACGGAAGATGAATGAGGTCCGTTCATTTACTGTTTCTCTATTCATAGAAATATTTGCACACACTTGGAGAATTGTAAATAATGTTCCTTTTGTTTCTTTTCATTTCATTGAAGGTTGTTCATACGCAAGCAAAGATAATAGGAGATCATGATGTGATGTATAAGTATTTATCAAAGAATCTAGTTTTTGTTACTACGGTGTCTCCTAAAGCAGCTGGTGAAATTGGATCTGCCCTACCTGAAGAGGCTTCTCTTGTGGCATATCTTATTGATGCAGTCACCGGACGTATACTACACCGTGTAACTCATCATGGTGCACAAGGTCCCATACATGCGGTAAGAAAAGTTGTATTCTTTCCATCTTTTGCCACTTTGCTTTTAGCAGCAGTGCTATTTAGACGGCATGCTTGAATTTTCAAAAAGGTGCACTGGCTGAATGTTGGATCAAAATGACTAGTCAGAAAATCTAGAATTGTTGTTTGCATTTCTCCATGCTTCATTTTCCAAGTTATTTGTTATCAAGTCCTAACAGGCTAAATTTCTATTTTGCAAGGTTGTAAGTGAGAACTGGGTTGTCTATCATTATTTCAATCTCCGAGCTCACAGATTTGAAATGTCAGTGATTGAGATATATGATCAATCTAGGGCGGTATGACTTATGCAGATTCTTTGTTATTCAACCTAACTCAATTTGTTATGATGGTAGTAATTAAGCAGACTAAGTCTTTTATTCAGGACAACAAAGATGTTATGAAACTCATACTTGGGAAGCATAATCTTTCAGCTCCCATTACTTCATTTGCCCGTCCTGAGGTGGTTGTAAAATCCCAGTCATACTTCTTCGCCCATTCAGTAAAAGCAATGGCAGTTACACAAACAGCTAAGGGGATTACTTCTAAGCAGCTTCTGATTGGTACAATCGGTGACCAGGTCTGCCATAATTATTTTGTTTCTTATTTTCCCACTGGCCTAAGAGCACGGAACAGTGCATCTAAAAGTCAATCTAGTTAAGATTTCTTGGATCTGCTTTAACAACATTATTTTGATTGCAAATATTTTTGTTTAATTAAGATGGTGTTGATTGTCATTTTATATATTGGAATTGGAAAATAAAGTTTGAGTGGCATTTATTCATATGATAGGTTTTGGCTCTTGACAAGCGCTTTGTCGATCCGCGTCGTTCAGTTAACCCCACGCAGCAAGAGAAAGAAGAGGGCATTATACCATTGACGGATTCTTTGCCTATTATTCCTCAGGTACAGTTTGTTCTCAACAATCCATACATATGCATATCATTCAATATCTAATACATTGCATTGATCTTTGCCTGCAAAATGCATGGATCGAAGTTATTATCTTAGCATGACCAAGTATGGAGGCAATTTCAGAAAACTGCAACTATTCATTGCCCTTTGTTTCTGAAAACTACAACTTTTATGGTTGGCCCACCAGTCAGCCTCATATGAAAAAGGTCATTGTGATACTGACAGGTGGGACCATGCACAGATGTTGTAGTTTGCTGAAATAAATAAAGGTGCAAAAAGTTTTTCTAGGTTTCTGAAACCATTCTCAAAAGTTGTAGTTTTCTGAAACTGTGACGCCAATAATTTTAGTTTTATGAAATTTACACCATATATGTATCAAGTGTGAACATTTTCTTTGTATGACGAGTTTTTAACATACTGAATGCTTCTAAACTTGTAATTGTTTCTTTTATCTTCTGATGTGCTCAAAGTGGCAGAATATCTTTTGCAAAAAAAAAAAAAAAGACAGGTTGCATACTTGACATGATGTTTTTTTCAAGTACGTGATATAGACCAATTTTGCATCTATAACTCTGCAGCATATTCTGTGTTTTAGCTGTTGGCATGCAATAGCTAGATGGCTTCTACAGAGGCTCGTTCATCACCTGGACAATGTGTCTGTTTGAGTTGTTTCTACATTCATTTTGTTAAAGTGAAAATATATCTCTTTTTTTCTGGGAATATTACCCGACTTATAAATACAGAAAGTACATCACATGGAACTTATCAATAGGTGGTAAACATTGTGCATGATGCATAAATGATAGAAGGCTACCTCCATGTTATTGGAATGACATGGATTAGTTATTTAGTTGTTACATAAACATTCTCTAAAATATAAGATAATATCTCAAATACATGGATATAGCTAATGGAACCAACCCAAGTGATAATGCCCTTTAGTTCTCACAACTAGTGCTTTAAGTTGTTTGAAATGTATAGTGCGGATTGAGAAGGAACTTTTAGTTCCATTTGTGAAGTCGTCCTCTGATATATTTTTCAATTCAAGTTTATGTTTATTTGATTTACATGGTACTAATTGGTCTCATTCATTTCATTTTTCTTATGTTTTTCAGTCTTTTGTCACACACTCTCACCAAGTGGAAGCTCTACGAGGAATTGTTTCTATTCCTGCAAAGCTGGAGTCCACTACTCTTGTTTTCACATATGGAGTTGATCTTTTCTATACCCGGCTTGCTCCGTCAAGAACATATGATTCCCTTACAGATGAATTCAGCTATGCACTTCTTCTAATCACAATTGCTGTCTTGGTCGGTGCCATCCTTGTTACTTGGATTTGGTCGGAGAAAAAAGAGTTGAGAGACAAGTGGAGGTGAGTGAGGACTGAGCATTCTGATGCTGATGAAATTTTGGGCCCTAGTCAGTTTCCTTTTCCTCCCCTTTTTCATTTAGTGCTACGGTTCATTTCACTTTTGGCTAGGCCTTTATTTATGTAACCATGTGATAACAAGCCTCTCAGCAGAATTGACAAAGTGCTGAAGTCTTATAGGAAAGCCACATATGCAATGAAAAACTCTGTAGATGACATTAAAAATGTGCATACCATGGAAGGTGCAAATGAATTGATTTTAATTTGTAATATGTATGATGTGACCAAACTTTGTAGGAGATCACTAATTATTTTGTTTGATAGAGATTCAGCTGCTGTTTGAATCATTGTACCTTTCCTGATAGAAATTGTATCTCTCCTTGCTTTGTCAATTGTTTCTTGGCTTGTTTGGTTGCCATGAAATCAGTACCTGGTCAGGTGTCTGCGGCTGGCGTTTTTGCCAGGCTAGCCCCCTGCTTGGAAGGGCACCATCCAAGATTAGGCTACCATATTGTGGTTTGTGCCCTGCTTCATTAGGTGCAGATCTTGTTTTGAGGGTGCTTTAGCAATCATCATGGGGGCATTCTTTATGAAGTTTTGTAATGTTAAAAGCCCTAGATTTATGATAAAGAGAAGCAGCAAATTTGGATATTGATGGCTGCCTTGCTGTTAAATCTTTTGTATTTTATATAGTGGTATAGCTGTTCCTGTATTAGATTTGTCACCACACGTAAGCCTGTCTAGCCTCTCTCAACGTCCTTCTGCAACGAACCTATGTTGCCTTTCAGATTGCCCATTTTAAAATCTAAGCCGTTGTCACCGTTAGCTTGCATCATTGGATGATGCAGGCCCTCTACCTGTTACTGGGGGCACCGATGATGGTATTGCTTAAGGAGCCCCCGCACATGGTGACAGGGTTTGGATGTGAGATGTCTGCCATGATTGGGAGAAAAGAGGTGGTGGCTTTTCTGGGCGAAGGAATTGCCAGTAACATGGAAGTCGAGTTCTCAGCACATGCAGGAGGTCATTTCCATTATTTGGAGCCTGCTTTTTCCTTCTCATTTCTTTTGCTCTAGCAATGCTAACATCTGAAGAAATACTGGCTATCACCATAATGTGCTTATCGCTTAGGCGAAAGAGTCCTTCGCTATCACCATGTTATTCTTAACAAAGTTAATAATTGACCTCATAATGTGCGCTTGTTTCAGCATAGATACGACCAGTTTGTGCGCTTTGGACCGATAAATCTGTCCAACCAACGTCAAATCCCAGCATCTTTTGCTTTGTCTCAGGTCCTGGAGGATCCTGCATTACTTTCAAAGCTTCAAGTACCTCAGGTGCTGGGAGCACTAGTTGTACGATGTGAATGAAACCTGCTTTTCACCTGAAACTTTGGACCAGCTCTATGTGGTGGCAGACGAGACGAGTAGGCTCCAGACATGCACATCTGCTGCCTGAGCTCACCTTGCCTGAAATGTGTTGACCACAGGGTACAGTGAGCCGGTGCATTGCAGTACCCGTCCCAAGAAACCAATCCTCACGTCTTTTGCCTTCCCCTGTGGAGGCCAGCTCGAAAATGTACGATCGTCATGCCGGTTGGCTGCTGCTGCTGACGAGCACAGGTATGGCTGTTTCCAGTAATAAGAAGACCCGAGTGAGCAACGTGCGGTGTTACTGGACGGGATGCGACAGGATGATGCTGCATCGGGTCTTCACCGATGACCTCTCAGGGTCGTGGTGCTCCAAAACACGAACAAAGTTTCGCCGAGGGGCCACGGTTTGGCAGGGCTTCTTAGGATGTTTGGCATGGATTCTCAATCAGCTCCTTGACCAGCTTCTGCTCCTCAAGGTAATAATTTTTTGAAACAGTTTTTTGAAAAACAGATTCTACTCCTAGGATCAAGAAGCACTTCTCTAAAATAGACTAGGAGCCAAAAGCTTCAAAAACGTAGCTCCTCCTCAATCATTTTCAGAATCCGTTTTGATAGACAAAAGCATAAGAATCAGTTTTGCCAAACACCCAAATGATCCTTTTTGATAGAGAATCCGTTTTGATAGAGAATCTGTATTGATGAATAATCTATTTTGTGAAGAATCTGTTTTTTTAAGGAGTCATGCCCAAAGGGCTCTGAAAATAGCTCATGCACTAGATTCTGCTCCTAGAGTCAAGAATCCAGTCATACACCTTGTTTCAAAACCGATTATGTTCCTAGAGTGAAGAAGCACTTCTCCAAAATGTACTAGAAGCAAAAAGCTTCAAAAACGTAGCTCCTTCAGCTCCTGGTTCATTTTGAAGCTTTTGGTTACCAAAACAGATTCTGAAAATGACCGCGTAGCTGTAGGAGCTACGTTTTTTAAGCTTTTGGCTCCTAGTTCATTTTGGAGAAGTGCTTTTTGATCCTAGGAGCTAAATCTATTTTTTTAAAAATGTGTTTGGCTAGATTCTTATCTTGAGGAGCAGAAACTGGCACTATAGCAAAAATTCACTATAGCCACGGTTGGGGAGCTCTACAGCCACGGTCAGCCCCAACCGTGGCTATGTTTCCGAGACTACAGAAAACCATCTCGTAGTCTCGGAAAACAGAACACCCGTGGCTATAGTACGCAACTATAGCCACGGTTCACTATGTCAACCGTGGCTATAGTGACGTACTATAGCCACGGTTAACATAGCCAACCGTGGCTATAGAAGGACACTATAGCCACGGTTCGAAATGTAAACCACGGTTGGCATAGTGAACCGTGGCTATTTACTTTTTTAACAATAAAAAAAATACGTATTAGAAATAATAAATTACAATTACATAACATTAATCATAATTACATCACATTAACATTAAAGTATTACATCACATTAATATTTACAAATATTTACAAATATTAACAAAATCCATCAAAAGTTTAATAATGTGAACATCACAATGTTTTTTCAAACTAAGTCTACACTATACGAATCTTCAACAACATCGGGCTCGTACGGTCGTTTCGAGCCGTACCACTCGAAAAGTGCCCGATGCTCCTTCGTCACTTTACTTTGCTCGTCAAAGAACCGACCACGTGGATCGATGACCTCCCTAAGCAAGAAACGGCACATCCTAGCGACAATGTAGTACATGTCATTTGTACTTAGATGCTTTCGCGCCGTCGAGAATCCATTTTTGGATATTTCATTCAATATCTTTCTGTCCGTTATCATTGCCTTTTCTAGACTTTTTGTTCGCTGTCAATAAATACATAAAAGTTGGTACATGATAGACAAAAAAACAGAAAGAATGTAAATTAAACAGATGCAATCTTAGCATACCTCCTCGGTGGTCTTATGGGTGATGACATTCAAGTAGGATGCACATGCGTAGTATCCCGGAAGTGCTCTACCAGTTGCAACCTTCATGGTCTTTCCCTTGTAACCAAACGGCACATGCAGCTCACAAGGACATTCTTGCGTTATCACTTCCCCTTGTAACGGGGAGGTAAAGCTAGGCGAAGTGGTTGGGACGAGTAGGAGTCGTACTCGGGGATACTTCCACTTCGCAGTCGGCTTGGTACATCTCCATCTGTCTCCTCCACTCTTCCTTGTCCCTCTCCTCCTTATCTTTCTTGTGAAATTTATGTTTTTTGTACAACGAGGCGGAAGAGCTAGAGGAGAAACCCTCTTTCCAAGTTGTCTTGGAGGACACTCGCTCGCACCCGCCCGCCATGCTCTTTGGTCCCCACAGCAAGAGAGAGTTGGTCTCCGTGATATTCGGATTGAATAACACCGGATCGTGTCTGCGACTTGATGTCACCCGTCAATTGCTGGATAACTTGCGCCGATTCCGCGTCCATCGGAATAATCTCTCCATTTTCATCCATTTTAGAGTGCGCACGGACCCAATTTTTGGCACGCGGCTCGAGGCCCTCTAGTGGATCGGGCTTCCCTTCAAGCACGGAGCTTTTCTTCCATCGCCTTCCACTCCGGAATCTTTTTCTTGTAGCCGCCGGGCCCAAGTGTGGCTTGTACTTATTTTTTCTGTTCAGCTCTAACATCTTTGCACTAAGGTCCTTGGCAGGCCCAGCTGTCTTCTCGTCGAACAAATTCTTCCTAGCCCTGTGGACTTATTTGACCATAATCGTCAAAGGGTGTTATGCCACGTTTCACATAACGACAGTTTAGTCGGGACCTCCATTCTCGAAAGATATGTGACATTGCGGTCAGCGTTGCCTTCTTGGCTTTCTCGAGGTCCGCCGGTGGGAAGAGAATGTGTGATCTAACGGCATTCCACATTTCCTCTTTACGCTCTTGAGGAACCAGACTTCCATTCGGTCCAGGTTATTTTCCATTTCTCCACGACAACAACACCACAACGATTCCGCCATTTTGCATGGACACCCATTGGTTCAACAGGCTCCCGGTCGGCGGGGTCCGGTGTTGTCACCTCATATGTGCCCTCGGCCTTGTTCGCGGACCGTTTACCCCCACGCTTGCGCTTTCGGAGGACTCATGGGCCGGTATGTTTTCCGTTTGCTCCTCATGAGGTGTGTCTTCGCAAGCCATGGAATGTGTCGCTTGTGCGGCCAAGGCACGACGAACACTTCGTCGAGGAACCTACCATATAAAGAATCATTGAAGCTCGGTAATATGCTAATACGGGAAACTTGAAATATTTAAAGAAAGAATGACATTTCACGTGATACCTCTTCCGAGGGCACGTAATCCTGGGTCCTCATTAATACCCCTAGGTTCACGACGCTCGGGGGGGGGGGGTGAGGATCCTCCGGTTCTTCCCATTGTCTACTTGATGAGGAACTTTCATGGTTCATATTCACAACATCCTCTTGTGTATACTTGGATCGGGGGCTGTCCGCCATTATAGGATTTGATACCTTTAGCGTAACAATGAAAGGATTTAGTAGCAAACAATTAGAGGAATGAGTTAAAATAGAGAAAAGATGACAGAAAAGGATTATTTAGCATTGGCATCGAACATGGATAGCATCGGAATCAAATAGAAGAAGAGGAAGACGAGATAGAAGGACATACAATGTAGAACACTTTCATAAGAAAGGCAGGTGCACACTATGCAATGCATACCATAATTTATACGACCTCGAGGTAAATAGGTCGGGATACTTGGGTATCCTCCGGAAAATCAAATATAATGTGCCATACACATCACAAAGATGATCCGGAGAATACCCAAGCATCCGACCATGTCTACCTAAGGTCGTACGAGTTGCGGTATGTCTTGCATTTTATTGTACCAACCTTCCTAATGAAAGACACCCTACATTCTATATTCTTCTACCCCATCTTCCCGTTCTCCTAAATATGCATATGCTTATCAAGAGTCATCGTCATCTGCCAAAAAGTCAGATTTTTTTGAAGACTTAGTTGAAAATATATTTTTCCAAGAAAATGAGTACATTCCATGGCATCGGAACGGGGAAGAAGAGGATGCAAGCTGAGGAGGAGGAACATACAATGTAAAACACTTTCATAAGAAAGGCAGTGTCTAGTAACAACTCTAAAAATAAACATTTCATTTCATGGATCATCATGTCATCATGTGCATTTGTAAAGAAAAGAATTAAATTTTTGTGAAGCACAACAGTAAGTAATTTTTGAAGTTACTGCTAATTCATGTCAAGTTGTAAAAATACCTACAAGAAATAATGAAAGCTTATGTTTTCATTTTTAAACTTGAATTTTAATTCAACAAACCAGTTTGGAATTTCAACCTGGACCTAAAAGGAAAAATGTTTAAAATATTTTCAAATATCTCCCTGAATTTTTACGGAATTTTTGGAGCCCCGGAAATCAGCGTTTCAATTAGTTAAAAACCCAGGGGGTTTTATGTAAAATGCCGGGGCCCCCGTGTCAATCTCTCTTCTCTCCCTCTCTCACCGACGCAGCGCCGCCCCGGCACCGCCTTCCGGCCAGGCCGCCACGCCGCACGCCACGCAGAGCTTGCTCCACGCAGCTGCTCGGCGGTCCGCTCCAACCGACGTTCGAGGAAGATAAAATCCGCCGAGCTCATCCTTTCCTCTCCCTTGGTCTTCTTCCGCTCGGGCCGCGCCTCGTCCTCCACCCCGCTCGGCCGCCTCCGGCCACCTTTCCGGCAAGCCACCAACCCCAGCCGCGCCGCACGCCCACGCCGGAGCTGCGCCCGGTCTCCATTCCCGACGAGCAGCCCTAACCTCGACGAGCGGAGCCGTTTTCCCGAAGCGACCATTCCCGACGTGTCCGGCCGCCGCTTCAAAATTCTTCCGCTCCGGTGCGTTATCATCCTCCTTTCTTCTTCCATGTTGTGCGCAATGTTACTCTCTAGTCTCTCGGCCATCCTTGGTTCCAGTTTTCCAACCACGGTGGCCGGAATCCGTGTTTCTCCCGAGTCCGACCGCGGGTTCTCCGCCGGCCTCCGATGCGAGCCCCGTTCCGGCCATCCAGTGCGTCGACCGTGTTGGCGCCGGTGTAGCCCTTGTTCCCGTGATGCTTTAGGAAGAATCGGCGGGGGATTTCATGCACCGTGGGTCGCGTGCGACATCGCCGAACGCTCGGTGGAGCCGCACCTCGCCGCCGGCGTGTCTAGGGTGGAGCTCATGTGAGCGCGTCGGTACTAGAGAGGTCGCCTCACGCCGGGGAGCGTTCCGGAGGGTCCGCGGCGAGCTTCGGAGCTTCCCGACCATCTCCGGCGACCCGCCGCCGCAGTCCGCCGCTCGGCGCCATGGCGCACGAGGCCGAGCCGAGCCGGCCGCGCTCGGTTGTTGGGCCGGAGTGGGCCGTGGAGTCGCGGAGACGCCGCTTGGGCCGGCGTCGTTTGCTGGGCTGCCAGCCGTTGGGCCGGTCACTTTCGGCCCAATAGCACTCGTTTTCCTTATTTTCGAATTTAATCTTTTTCGTAATTGATTCAAACTTCAAAATTCGTAGCAAATTCAATAAAATTCAGAAAAATATCAAACCAACCTTGTTTAACTCATAAAAATGAGATCTAACCATTGGTGAAATAAAATATGTATTTTGAGTAATTTATTTTATTAATTAATAAGTAATTACTTTCTTTGAGTGAAGAAGGCCTAATATTTTGTGTAAATAAAATGTTTAATTATGAAAAAAATGATTTTTAATTAATAAAGAAGATACTGCAGACGAAATTAATAATAAACTTTATTTTTTTCCAAAATTAAATTTAAACAATGTTATTTTATGTAATTCTAATCTATTCTTCTTTAGTCACTTAAAGTAATTAGTTAATTATTGCTTAATAAATCAGAATAATTCCTTAATTATTCAACTTAAGTAATTAGTAACCTTAATTAAGAAATTAAGGGAACAACATTAATTAATGTTGATCTTAATTAAACACTCGTTAATCAGCTTAAGTAATTGTTAATTACTCGTTTAATAAGTAGACTTATCTTTAACTCGTTAATTAACCAAGGTAATTAAACGTTAATCATTATGTTAATACAAGGCTTAATTCATGAACTTTTGCATCCTCTCATCATATGCATTCATGCATACATGATCGTGATTCGCGATGCGTTGCTCGGTCGACTAGGTTCGAAGTGATCGAGGTTCCACCCGAGGGCGAGTCAGAGCCGGAATCTCGAAATCGACCCAGCTCGCCGAGGAGATTAACTTCGACCAAACTCAAGGCAAGCCCCGGTGCATCCTACCTATGTTTTTAAATATTTTATTTTATCACATAGTGCAGCTTATGCTTGTGCATTAGGTGTTAGGGTTTGGTTGACACCCTAGATGCATTATGGTAGGTTTCCAGTCTGTTATATCCTATACTGGTACAGGTAGCTCGATAGAGGCTAAGCTTAATTCATAGTGGCAACGGTAGTTGAGTTAGGGCACTTAAAGCATGGAGGCTTTAAGCGTTTGTGTGTTGACACTAAAGATGATGAGATGAGAATGTTAATGAAGTTGAGACCGGACGGGCCCCGTAGGAGAAAGGGCAAGACGGAGAGGTCTTGCAAGGTGGTAGCCCCGTCTCGTGCTCGGTTAAGGACCGTACCGTTGTCGGCTTAGTTGAACAAGTTTGAACGTACCGCACTACATGCTGGTATCATGGGCCCAGCAAGCTGATGTACCCTATCGCCCCGCAGATGTAGCGTAGCCGCCTCTCTTTATCGGCCGTCGCTGAGAGGATAGTCTCACGGGAGGGAGATGGGTCGACCACGAGGATAGTCGTGGCGTCGCCATACTTCCGGGGAGTTGGAAATGGCTAGTCTGCTGTCAGTGCTAGCGGGAAAGGTTGTCGTATACGATCGCTGGGATGCGTATACGTCGTGTAGTCGGGTTTTGCCACTGGTATAAATCGATTCGAATCGCTGTCCCTCGCAGTAATGAGTACCGCTTGTTTAGCTCGTCACATCGTAGTAAATAATACTGGAAGATGAAGATGAGGGTTGAAAGGATAACCGAGCTATATAATCTTGTCTTGCAAACTTGTTTGCAATAGTGATAGGTGCAACCATCCAAGTTAATGAACTTAATACCGAGCTAAAATATCGAAAGTAAGGACCCACCCTTTAATGCTGTTTTCGCAAAGGAGTAAACCCCACAGCCGTAAAGCCTTTGCATACTAGGCGTCGGCCTTAGCGTGCCATGTTGACGGGTCAGTCTTGCTGAGTATTAGAATACTCACGGTTTGTTCGTTACCTCACAGGGAATGAGTCGTGTTATCACGACTTGTACGGCAGTTTTCCCGAGGAAGAGCAATGTCCGGAGGGAGGTTCCCTGCAGTGGGGAACGTATTCCCACACCTTGATGAGAGAGGACCGTGATGTACGAAGGGCTCAGCACATCACAACGTTTGGTGAAACCTTTTGAGTTGTATTATAAATAAGCTTCCGCTAAAGACTCGTAGGATGTTAAACTTCAATAATGTTATGTTTCCGCTGCATCAATGTTTGTATTTCGAAAACCCGGTTGTATTATACCATGATGTATATATGTCTGGCTTGTATGAGATGATACACTCGTTGTAACTCGCTTCGTCGAGTGTCCCTCCTGTTCCGATTCCCGGGTATCCCGGAGGGGATGTCACAGCTGGTATCGTAGCAGTTCGGAGGCGACAGTATATCATTACAAGTCTATTTTCAAAACTTAACACGTTTAGTGCGTTTAGAACACGAGAGAGTACGGAGCCCTATAAGGATGTAGAATAGTTAGATTTCTACTAACTGTTCGATGTTCGGGTTTTGGGGAAGTGCTAACTACCCGTTGTAGTGTTATATACTATGGTACGTATAGTTAGTTTTCGAGCATGCATCATATCATATTTTTGCACTAAGTAAATATTTTGGGTATGTCTTCAGCTAGTTCGTAGTACTTTATAGGTTGTTTTAGTTCGTTTTCTTCCGTGGGAAGAAGTGTTTAACTTGTTTAAACATGTTCCCTGCAGATGCCGGTCACTCGCGGTAGGAAGCGCGCCCAGGAGGAGGAGGAGGCACGAGCTGCCCGTATTGCCGAGCTAGAGCAGCAGCTTCACAGCCCTAGAGCCGAGGACCCGGAGTCGGGACCGACAGCTTGGGTGCTTGGAAGCACCGCCGTCGGTGGACCGTCAGGAGATCCGGAGGTCCCACGCTAGGATCGCCGAGCTGGAGGAGCGGATAGTGGAGGTGACTCAGGACCGTGACGGGTTTCACGCAGCGGTCATAGCCTTGGACGCACAGCTGGCTACGGTTACTCAGGAGCGAGACGCCGCTCGCGAGTCGGACGACGTGCACGCGATTGAGCTGGCCGCAATGACCGCTCAGCGCAACCACGTGGTGGAGAACCCGATGGCGAGGGAGATCGAGTTGGGTCAGCTGCAGGCGCAGTACAACGGGTTATCCGAGGCACACCACGACCTACTCCACGACCACGACGACCTGTTCGACGAGTTCGAGCAGCTTGCAGCAGCAGATGTTGCAGCAGCAGCAGCAGCGAGCAGCAGCAGGGTCCACCCGACGAGGAGGTCTCCGGAGTGGACTACGAGCCACCACCCGCGTCGCCGGCTTGGGACTTTGTGTCGGACGGCGACAGATCACGCACCGGCGGTTTAGTGTTGTTGTGTTCTCACTAATGTAGGAGGGTAGCCACATTTTGCTGACATAGGTCAGATGTATATAGGGTACTAGCGGAGGTTGGGCAGATGGGAGTGTACGCGAAGTGGGTTTGAGTTTGTACCAACAAGTAACGATGGAAATGATAGTACTATATCTATGTATATATATGCAGTTGTTAGAATAAAAAGATTTGCTGAAATATTAGGATTAGTATCTACTTGTATCCGATGCTCTTACTTCTTCACAGAGATGGATAACACACGTACGGGTGTGAGTGAAGTAAGAGGATCACGGGAAGATGTTCGTATAGTTCGGCCGGAGAGACAACTACAGGAAAAGGAGGAGTTGTTAGCAATTAGAGAGGCGCAGTTGCTAAACAAGGAGCAGCAGCTTCAATTTAAGGATCAGCAACTAGCAAATGCTCATGCACCGATCACTCGGCTAGAGCAAGATCTACCGCAAGCCCACAACGCCTTAATGAATGAAGCAATAGGACAACAACCTCCCGGCAACGAGCCGCAGCACAGGAGGATCCTATGGAGGCGGAAGTTGAAGAAGAAGAGGAGGATCCCGAAGAGATAATGGACGTGGATTCGGTTATAGACTTCACGGAGATTCCTCGACTAGAGGATGCAGAATCCGAGACAGTGCAGTTCCGTAAGTCGGAGGTGACCTCCGTGCGTCGCGAGGCATAGGGAAGTGCTAGCTAGTAGCAAGTGAGAGAACCAAGTATGTAAATTAGACGCTAGCTAAATAAGGAGCGTGATGTATCCACGCCCGAGTGTTGTAACGTGAGTATAGAGATGTGTGTTACCGGGTTCGATGGTGCTTTAATAAAGATGAATTGCTGCATAAGATTTGAGTTCTCCTCTACGTATTCCTGCTTCTCCCATTATTATGTTGGAATGAAGATGTCTAACGTAATCTTTCCTTGGACAGAATGACCGGAAGGAGGAGACGCGATGAGCCCGAGAGTTCTCAACGCGGGGCGGAAACACCACCACCACCCCCGACATTGGCTCAAGCCATTGCAGCGGTATCGGATTCTCGCGCGGAGCAGCGAGAATTATTGGAGCAATTGGTCCGCAACATCGCTCCGCCGTAACGTCATCAAGGCCGTAATGCACCGTAAGAAAGGGTGACCTTCTCGTATTTCTTGTCGGCTCGCCCTCCAACCTTCTCGATGCAGGGGAACCATTGGAAGCCGATCATTGGCTTCGCACTATCGAGTCAAAGTTGGAGTTGTTTCCATGTACGGATCATCGAAGACCCTCTTCGCTTCTCGAAGAATCGCAAGGGTTCGCCGGAGCTTGGTGGGCCAACTACAAAGCAATGTTTCCTCCAGGACATCAAGTTACATGGGCAGAGTTTACTAAAGCCTTCCGAGAGCATCATATTCCCGAGGGCTTAATGAATCGAAGCGGAAGGAATTTCTTTCACCGAAGCAAGGAGATATGAATGTTCACGCCTATTCCAAGGTATTTAACCGCCTTGCCCAAGATGCTCCCGAACATGTAGACACCGATGCCAAGAAAAAGAACTTGTTCAAGGAGGGAATGAGTACTAAGTTACGATCCCGCTTGGTGTTAAACAAGACCGACAGCCTTCACCGACTTTGTGAGTGACGCTATTGCACTAGAAGACTCTATCCGTCTTCATCGACGGAGAAGAACAAGAAGAGGCCGGCTACGGGACAAGGAAGTGGGGGACCATCCAAGTACAGGCTGGTTTACACCGCACCCTCGAGTCGGCGTTATCAGCATACCCCCTCTCGTCCCAATTTCTACCGACCGAATCAACCACCCCAGACAGCCACAAGCAACAACGGCCGAATCAGCACCGACCGCCCTATCAGCAACAGAGTTTCCGTAATCCCCGACCGATGGGTCAGCCACCACAGCCAGAATGGACCGCCATGCTTCAATTGTGGCCGTCCAGGACATTATTACCGCAGCTTGCCCATATCCCCGTAAGGCACCATATGCACCTGCACCTCAAGGACAACCGCCGAACCAACAGAGGGCACCAGCCAAGAATACACAAGTGAAGATCGGCCGTGCCAACTTTACTACGGCAGAAGAGCTACCCGAAGGAGGACAAATCCTAGCGGGTATGTTTTCTATCGCCGATCATCCCGCTATGGTTTTATTTGATTCGGGAGCTACGCATAATTTCATCAGCAAGTCCTATATTGCTAAGCATTGCATCACATCATCTAAGTTGACATGGACGCATATTATTTCAACACCTGGGGTAAAATTCTTACCAATGAAGCAGCTACCAACATGCCATTAAGATTGGGGAACAAGGTTTATCCTACGTCATTAATCATTCTGGATGGGCAAGGGTTAGATGCAATTATTGGCATGCAATGGATGGATTTCCATAAGGCAGTATTGGATATAGCATCCCGAGCCGTATATCCGAACTCTCCTGTTCATGGTCGAGATTGCTTGCTTTTAACCTTCCCTCAAACTATGCTGCCAATGGTCAATAAGGTTGTGGGTAAAAGTCCGAAGGATATACCTATAGTCCGTGAGTATCCGGACGTCTTTCCGTACGACTTATCGGACTACCGCCGGACCGAGCGGTAGAGTTTAAGATAGAGTTACAGCCTGGAACCGCACCAATATCCGTAAGGTCAGTATCGAATGCCACCCAATGAGCTGGCAGAATTGAAAGTACAACTAAAGGAATTGCTGGACAAAGGATACATACGTCCAAGTTCATCGCCCGGGGATGCCCAGCTTTGTTTGTAAAGAAGAAGGATGAGACATTAAGACTATGTGTGGATTATAGGCCTTTGAATGCCGTTACTATCAAGAACAAATACCCTCTTCCAAGGATTGATATCCTATTTGATCAACTAATGGGAGCTAGAGTCTTCTCCAAGATAGATCTTCGGTCAGGATATCATCGATTAAGATGAGAACCGAAGATATACCGAAGACTCGCATTTTCCACCGTGTATGGACTTTATGAGTATCTGGTGATGTCTTTTGGATTGACTAATGCCCCAAGCACACTTCATGTACCTCATGAATTCTCGTATTCATGCCGGAGCTGGACAAGTTTGTCGTAGTGTTCATTGACGACATCCCGGTCTACTCCAAGTCGAAGAGGAACATGCTAATCACTTACGAGTGGTGTTACAAAGATTAAGGGATCATCAGCCTTTATGCTAAGTTCAGCAAATGTGAGTTTTGGCTCGACGAAAGTACCATTCCTAGGTCATGTTATATCAGCCGAAGGAGTGGCAGTGGATCCCGGCAAAGTTCAAGATGTATTGAATTGGAAATCACCGAAGTCTCGTCTCCCGCATCGAAGTTTCTTGGGATTGGCTGGTTACTACAGGAGGTTTATTCCAAACTTCTCAAAGATCGCCAAGCCAATGACTAAGCTCTTGGAGAAGGATAAGAAGTATGTATGGAGCCAAGAATGTGAAGAAGCTTTTCAAACATTGAAGAAGTTGTTGACTACAGCTCCAAGACTTGCTCACCAGTATCCGACGAAACCTTTTGATGTGTACTCGTGATGCATCGTGCACAGGACTTGGGTGTGTTCTAATGCAAGAAGGACGAGTAATTGCCTATGCCTCTCGGCAATTAAGGCGTCATGAAGAACACTATCCTACCCATGATCTCGGAACTAGCAGCAGTGGTACTTGCATTAAAGAGCCGGAGACATTATCTTTTGGGCAACTTAGTACACCTATATACGGACCATAAGAGTCTCAAGTACATCTTCACTCAAGCTGATTTGAACATGCGCCAACGAAGATGGCTGGAGTTAATCAAAGATTATGAGCTGGAGATTCATTATCACCCCGGCAAAGCAAACGTAGTAGCCGATGCCTTAAGTCGCAAGGTTCATTGCAATAACCTTATGGCTCGATTCGTGACTCAAGCATCCTCACCCAAGAATGATGAGCCAAATCTTCGGATTATTCCGTATGGAGCATTAACCAATCTGGCTCTTATTCCTACCTTGCGCGAGGAAGTGATAGCAGCTCAGCAGAAGAGTGTTGGTATGGAACATATAAGAAGGCGACTCAGGGAAGACGAAGTCAAGTGTTTCCGAGAAGATAACGAGGGGGCTATTTGGTTCAAGAATCGATTGGTGGTACCAAAAGACCAACCCCTTCGCAAGAAAATCATGGATGAGGCTCATATGTCCAAGTATTCTCTTCATCCCGAACTAACAAGATGTATCAAGATCTAAGGCGAAGATTTTGGTGGACGCGCATGAAACGAGAAATAGCTAAGTATGTCAATGAATGTGATGTTTGTCGACGGGTTAAAGCGGAACACTTAAAGCAAGCAGGACCCTTACAACCTTTAAGTATCCCCGAATGGAAGTGGGAAGACATCAGCATGGATTTCATCGTTGGATTACCACTAAGTCCCCGAAAGCATGACTCAATCTGGGTCATTGTCGACAGAGTTGACGAAGTCCGCTCATTTCATACCGGTACACACTCGATACACTCGCCGAGAAGTATGCAGTAACTCTACATTGCTCGAGTTCTCTCGTTTGCATGGAGTGCCGAAGACCATTATATCGGACCGAGGAACACAATTTGTCTCCGCATTCTGGGAGCAATTGCAGGAATCCTTGGGAACCAAGCTAATACGAAGCTTCAGCATATCATCCTCAAACGGATGGACAAACAGAAAGGATCAATCAATATCTCGAGGATATGCTTCGAGCATGTGTCTTGACCTATGGTAAAGACCGGGAGAAGTGTTTACCGTTGGCAGAGTTCTCCTACAACAACAGCTATCGAGAGAGTGCAGGAATGTCGCCATTCCAAGCTCTATATGGACGCAGCTTGTCGTACGCCCTTGAATTGGTCCGAAAGTGGAGAAAGGGTGATCTTCGGGCCAGACCTAGTAAAGGATGCAGAGGAACAAGTCCGTCTAATCCAGCAGAATCTCAAGAAGGCTAAGTCTCGACAGATCGCCTATACCGACAAGAGACGTCGAGAGTTGGTATTTCAGGTTGGAGATCGAGTCTATCTTCGAGTATCTCCTACCAAAGGTGTTCAAAGGTTTGGAATCAAGGGCAAGTTAGCACCACGATATATCGGACCGTTTCCAATCCTAGAAAGATGTGGAGCCGTGGCCTATCGGTTGGAGTTGCCAAGCACATTTGGCAGGTATACACAACATATTCCACGTGTCTCAACCGAAGAAATGTTTGAAACCACCAGTTGATATACCGACAAACTGAGGTAGAACAATTACAACCGGATTTGACGTACGACGAACGACCAGCCAAAATTCTCGATATCAAAGATAGAGTGACTCGTCATCGGGCCATCAAATTCTATAAGGTCCAATGGAGTAATCACTCGGAAGCTCGAAGCTACTTGGGAACAAGAGGAATTTCTTCGATCCAACTACCCCGAATTCTTTAGTACCGTCGCTTAGTCGTTTCGACCGCGAATCTCTGGACGAGATTCCCGTAAGGGGGAGGGTCAGTAACAACTCTAAAAATAAACATTTCATTTCATGGATCATCATGTCATCATGTGCATTTGTAAAGAAAAGAATTAAATTTTTGTGAAGCACAACAAGTAAGTAATTTTTGAAGTTATCGCTAATTCATGTCAAGTTGTAAAAATACCTACAAGAAATAATGAAAGCTTATGTTTTCATTTTTAAACTTGAATTTTAATTCAAAAACCAGTTTGGAATTTCAACCTGGACCTAAAAGGAAAAATGTTTAAAATACTTTCAAATATCTCCCTGAATTTTTACGGAATTTTTGGAGCCCCGGAAATCAGCGTTTCAATTAGTTAAAAACCCAGGGGGTTTTATGTAAAATGCCAGGGCCCCCGTGTCAATCTCTCTTCTCTCCCTCTCTCACCGACGCAGCGCCGCCTCGGGCACCGCTCTTCCGGCCAGGCCGCCACGCCGCACGCCACGCAGGAGCTTGCTCCACGCAGCCGCTCGGCGGTCCGTCTCCAACCGACGTTCGAGGAAGATAAAATCCGCCGAGCTCATCCTTTCCTCTCCCTTGGTCTTCTTCCGCTCGGCCGCGCCCTCGTCCTCCACCCCGCTCGGCCGCCTCCGGCCACCTTTCCGGCAAGCCACCAACCCCGCCCGCGCCGCACGCCCACGCCGGAGCCGCGCCCGGTCTCCATTCCCGACGAGCAGCCCTAACCTCGACGAGCGGAGCCGTTTTCCCGAAGCCGCCATCTCCGACGTGTCCGGCCGCCGCTCCAAAATTCTTCCGCTCCGGTGCGTACTCATCCTCCTTTCTTCTTCCATGTTGTGCGCAATGTTACTCTCTAGTCTCTCGGCCATCCTTGGTTCCAGCTTTTCCAACCACGGTGGCCGGAATCCGTGTTTCTCCCGAGTCCGACCGTCGGTTCTCCGCCGGCCTCCGATGCGAGCCCCGTTCCGGCCATCCAGGGCGTCGACCGTGTTGGCGCCGGTGTAGCCCTTGTTCCCGTGATGCTGTAGGAAGAATCGGCGGGGGATTTCATGCACCGTGGGTCGCGTGCGACATCGCCGAACGCTCGGTGGAGCGCACCTCGCCGCCGGCGTGTCTAGGGTGGAGCTCATGTGAGCGCGTCGCTGCTAGAGAGGTCGCCTCACGCCGGGAGCGTTCCGGAGGGTCCGCGGCGAGCTTCGGAGCTTCCCGACCATCTCCGGCGACCCGCCGCCGCAGCCCGCCGCTCGGCGCCATGGCGCACGAGGCCGAGCCGAGCCGGCCGCGCCGGTTGTTGGGCCGGAGTGGGCCGTGGAGTCGCGGAGACGCCGCTTGGGCCGGCTTCGTTTGCTCGGGCTGCCACCGTTGGGCCGGTCACTTTCGGCCCGATGGCACCGTTTTCCTATTTTCGAATTTAATCTTTTTCGTAATTGATTCAAACTTCAAAATTCGTAGAAAATTCAATAAAATTCAGAAAAATATCAAACCAACCTTGTTTAACTCATAAAAATGAGATCTAACCATTGGTGAAATAAAATATGTATTTTGAGTAATTTATTTTATTAATTAATAAGTAATTACTTTCTTTGAGTGAAGAAGGCCTAATATTTTGTGTAAATAAAATGTTTAATTATGAAAAAAATGATTTTTAATTAATAAAGGAGATACTGCAGACGAAATTAATAATAAACTTTATTTTTTTCCAAAATTAAATTTAAACAATGTTATTTTATGTAATTCTAATCTATTCTTCTTTAGTCACTTAAAGTAATTAGTTAATTATTGCTTAATAAATCAGAATAATTCCTTAATTATTCAACTTAAGTAATTAGTAACCTTAATTAAGAAATTAAGGGAACAACATTAATTAATGTTGATCTTAATTAAACACCGTTAATCAGCTTAAGTAATTGTTAATTATCGTTTAATAAGTAGACTTATCTTTAACTCGTTAATTAACCAAGGTAATTAAACGTTAATCATTATGTTAATACAAGGCTTAATTCATGAACTTTTGCATCCTCTCATCATATGCATTCATGCATACATGATCGTGATTCGCGATGCGTTGTCGGTCGACTAGGTTCCAAGTGATCGAGGTTCCACCCGAGGGCGAGTCGGAGCCGGAATCTCGAAATCGACCCACTCGCCGAGGAGATTAACTTCGACCAAACTCAAGGCAAGCCCCTGTGCATCCTACCTATGTTTTTAAATATTTTATTTTATCACATAGTACAGCTTATGCTTGTGCATTAGGTGTTAGGGTTTGGTTGACACCCTAGATGCATTATGGTAGGTTTCCGTCTGCTATATCCTATACCGGTACAGGTAGCTCGATAGAGGCTAAGCTTAATCCATAGTGGCAACGGTAGTTGAGTTAGGGCACTTAAAGCATGGAGGCTTTAAGCGTTTGTGTGTTGACACTAAAGATGATGAGGTGAGAATGTTAATGAAGTTGAGACCGGACGGGCCCCGTAGGAGAAAGGGCAAGACGGAGAGGTCTTGCAAGGTGGTAGCCCCGTCTCGTGTCGGTTAAGGACCGTACCGTTGTCGGCTTAGTTGAACAAGTTTGAACGTACCGCACTACATGCTGGTATCATGGGCCCAGCAAGCTGATGTACCCTATCGCCCCGCAGATGTAGCGTAGCCGCCTCTCTTTATCGGCCGTCGCGTGAGAGGATAGTCTCACGGGAGGGAGATGGGTCGACCACGAGGATAGTCGTGGCGTCGCCATACTTCCGGGGAGTTGGAAATGGCTAGTCCGCTGTCAAGTGCTAGCGGGAAGGTTGTCGTATACGATCGCTGGGATGCGTATACGTCGTGTAGTCGGGTTTTGCCACTGGTATAAATCGATTCGAATCGCCGTCCCTCGCAGTAATGAGTACCGCTTGTTTAGCTCGTCACATCGTAGTAAATAATACCGGAAGATGAAGATGAGGGTTGAAAGGATAACCGAGCTATATAATCTTGTCTTGCAAACTTGTTTGCAATAGTGATAGGTGCAACCATCCAAGTTAATGAACTTAATACCGAGCTAAAATACCGAAAGTAAGGACCCACCCTTTAATGCTGTTTTCGCAAAGGAGTAAACCCCACAGCCAGTAAAGCCTTTGCATACTAGGCGTCGGCCTTAGCGTGCCATGTTGACGGGTCAGTCTTTGCCGAGTATTAGAATACTCACGGTTTGTTCGTTACCTCACAGGGAATGAGTCGTGTTATCACGACTTGTACGGCAGTTTTCCCGAGGAAGAGCAATGTCCGGAGGGAGGTTCCCTGCAGTGGGAACGTATTCCCACACCTTGATGAGAGAGGACCGTGATGTACGAAGGGCTCAGAGACATCACAACGTTTGGTGAAACCTTTTGAGTTGTATTATAAATAAGCTTCCGCTAAAGACTCGTAGGATGTTAAACTTCAATAATGTTATGTTTCCGCTGCATCAATGTTTGTATTTCGAAAACCCGGTTGTATTATACCATGATGTATATATGC